>JAFHBV010000555.1:0-20367 GCA_019022785.1 Pseudomonodictys pantanalensis
GCTTCTAGAAGCTAGTAGTAAGTAACTATTTATTAGAAGAAGTATTTAGCTATAGTATATAAGTTAATATATAGTAAAAGAACTAAAATTAAGTCTTTACTTAAATAGTTTATTACTATAAGTAAGTTTCTATTTCTAGCGCTATTTAGAAGGTTAGTAATAAAATCTATAGATATTTTCTTCTAAATTCTCTTTAAAATAAAGAGAAGTTTAAGAAATTCTTATTTTAGTTCTTTTTAGAGCTTATACTTTTTATAGGACTTATAGTTTTATATATAACTCTATATCTTAGAGGATATTTCTAGCTAGAAAAAGTCTTTTACTAAGATTTTATATATAAGCTCTTTATTAGAGTATTTAGTAGCTTATATTTTATAGACTTCCTAAATTATCTTTATATAGAGAGGTTTAAAGTTAGATACTTATAATTTAAAGTAATATATTATCTTCTCTCTCTTATTTAAACTATACTCGGCTAAGGATACCTTAAGACGTAAGTTAGAGAGAAACTTTTAAAAACTATTAGAGAGAGTAGTTTAGACTTAGTAGTATAAGTTATTATTAATCTCTCTCTCTTTTTATAAGGTATTAAGTTCTAAAAGTAGTTTAAATTCTTCTTTCTATTTTAGTTAAGCTAGTAAAACTTAGATTACTAGTATAGTAGTTACTATTAAGTTAGTAGAGTTATTAGTTATAAGTTATAGTAGCTAGAAGTTCTATAAGTAGATTTATTTATCTAAGCTATCTTTTAGTAAGTATTTCTTTCTATAAGATAATATATTTACTTTATTATTAGTACTTCTAAGGCGGTATATAAATATTAGGTTAAATTAGCTTAGAATATTAGATTATCTAATATACCTCTTACTTAGCTACTAAGAAGTAGTAAAATACTTTAGATTTTTATAGTTTATTAGTACTATAATATAGAGGACTACTTAGAGTTTACTTCTCTACGCTTTTATATATTTAATTATAGCTAAAAGTTCCTTATTATAAATAGTATAGTTATACTCTACTAAGGTATTCTTTATAGAAAAGTAGACTACTATACGTAGAGTATTATCTTTCTAATATTATAATAAGGTACTTTTTATTAACTATCTAAAGACGTCTACTTCTAATATAGTATCTAATTCTAAGTTAAAATAAGTAAGTAATAGTTCTATTATAAAGAGTTTCTTTAGTTACTTAAATACTATTTATTAGGCCTCTCTTTAGCAGAATCTAATATTCTTTTTTATTAGCTTAGTAAAAGATCTTATAATTTTAGAGAATCTCTTTATAAACTAATAATAAAAGTTAGTAAATTCTAGAAAGCTCTTTACTTCTTTAATAAACTTAGAGAGCTTCTATTTTTTAATAGCTACTACTTTTTTTAAGTTTATACTAATTTCTTTTTTAGTCTTTATAATAAAGCCTAAGTAATAGGTTTTCTTAACTCTAAATTTATACTTTCTAATATCTAATTATAGTTTAGCTTATTCTAAGTATTTTACTACTTTATAGACTTTAGCTTTATACTTCTTCTTTAATCTAGAGATATATATTAATACGTCGTCTAAAAAGATAAAGTAGAAGATATTTAAGAAGTCTCTTAATATCTAATTTATATAGCGCTAGAAGGTATTAAGTATATTAGCTATTCTAAAAGAAGTAACTAACTATTTATATAGTCTAAACTAAGTATAAAACGCTATTTTTTATTTATCTTCTTTTATAATTTAGATCTTATAAAATATCTAAATTATATTAAGCTTAGTAAACTATTTTACTTTCTTAATCTAGAAAAGAGTCTCTTAAATTAAGAGAAGAAAGTATCTATTCTTCTAAGTAATTATATTAAGAGCTTAATAATTTACGTAGAATTAGAGCTCTCTATTTAGTTTTTAGATAAATAGTACTAGAGCTACTGCGCTAGAATAGCTAACTTTAATAAACTTTTAGTCTAAGTAAAAGATTAATTCTCTCTATAATACTAAAAGTTTCTCTTAGAATATACTATATAAGAGGCTTTATAAAATCTTTATTAGTTAACTATCTTTCTTTAGTATTTTTATATAGTAGTTTATAGAGAGCTCTTATAAAGAAAGAAGCTTATTTACTTCTTTTTATATAAAGATATAATAAAGGTTTTTTAGATATTTTAGTAGAACTTCTTAGAGATCTATCTTAAATTTTAGAGTAAAAGTCTTCTAAATATCTATTATTAATATAGTAAAGATATTTATAGTATTTCTCTTACGCTATACTTTTCTAATTAACGCTTAGAAAGCTAAAGCGTCTATTATATAAAGAGTAGTTACTAGTAGCTTCTCTTCTTAGCTTTATAAATAGATTTATAATTTATAAATAAAAATTAATTTCTTTACTAGTACTAAAGTAATCTTATTCTAATTAAGTTATAGATAACTTAGAATAATATTATAGTTAGCTCTATTTTCTTCTAGATAGAGCTATACGCGCTTTACGTACTCTTTTATATTAATTTTAAGAGAGGCGGCCTCTATTATATAGAACTATTACTTTATTATCTCTATAATAGCTCTCTAATAGAGAAGGGTAATACGCAGGAGGTTAATTTTCTTTATAAATTTATCTAAGATAAATCTAAAAGTTAGATACTTAAAGTTAAATATAATAAAAGCGTAAGTAATTCTATTTACTAATAAGTATATAGTAATTAGGCTCTTATCTAACTATCTTTATTTAAACTTTAGAAAATTTTTTATATCTAATAACGCTTTAGACTTTCTTTTATCTAGCTATCTCTATCTAAACTTTATAAAGTTCTCTATTTTAGTTAGAACTTTTATTCTCTCTATTTTCTTCTAATAGTAACGTTTATTAAGAGAGGCTAGTTTTCTAATTTTTTAAGCTTAATAATATTCTTCTTAAGTATTTCTAAGTCTTCTCTAGCTATTCTTTCTAACTTAGAAGAAGCTAGAAGTAGAGTAAGATCTTAATTATACTTACTAATAAAGTAAGTAGAGAATTTATAATAAAGATAATCTTTATTCTTCTACTATACTACTATTACTTTCTTACTAATCTACTTAGCTTATTCTTTTCTTTCTTCTTATTATAGTTAGAAGTTCTTAAAATAATTAGTATATAATTTAGTAAGCTTCTAATTTATAGACTTAGTACTATAGTTCTTAGTAAAGTTTTAGCCTATATAACTAGTTTACGTAAGATAGTTTTAAAAGAGGTTTTCTTTAATTTATTATACTTACTCTATTAGCTAATTAAGTAATTAATTATTCTCTACTTCTACTAAGACTATATAATCTTAGAGATTATTATAAAGATTTTAGAGGTAAATTATTCTTAGTATTAGAGTATTATTCTATTCTCTAGCTTTACTAGCTAGATAGTTAAATCTTATATAATATTAAAGTAACTTCTTAGCCTTCTCTTAATAAATTAAGTATAGTTTATTCTAAGCTTTTTTATTAGTAAAAGAGTTAGAGTATATTTTATTTAAATAGTTTATAAGTTTTAAGCTAGTTCTAAGAAGGTACTACTTACTCTAAATAAGAGTAAGAGTTACTAGAGTCTTTTTTAAATAGCTAAAGATATACTCTTAAGTAATATAATTATCTTTATATCTATTATTAATTAACTTATCTTCTATTTAAATCTTAAATCTTAGCTAGTTACTATATACTTCTTTAAAGTATTTTAAGTTAAAGAGCTTTTAGCAGATAGACTAAAGTATATAAAGCCTAGAGTAAAATAACGTAGGCTAGCTTAAGAGCTATTAACTAGCGTTTATTATAAGAGGAGCATTTATAGAGAGTATAAAGAGTATTAGATTAAGTAAACTTATAGAGAGAGAGGTACTAGTAGTTAGAGAGAATAATTTATCTACTTATTTATTTACTACTTAGAGGCTTATATTAAGAGTATTTATTATCTCTCTTATTATTACTCTAAGCTTATTAATACTTATAGACCTACTCTCTTTTAGTAGAGATATAAAGCGTTATAGGTTACTTTACGCTTTAATAGCGTCTGTTAAGTACTATTAGACTAGTTATATTTTTATAGTAATATCTTCTTTATTTAAGTATTTATTCTAGAGAAACTATTTTAGATCTAATATAATTTTCTCTTCTAAGTTCTTATTACGTATATAGGTGCTAATATCTATAGCTAAGATAGAAATTACTAGCGCTTACTAATCTAAGAGATATTTTTCTACTATATAGAAACTTAATTCTATTTTATTATCTTTTTATTAAGAACCTATTAGAGTACTGCTTAATTATACTATTTTTCTAAGTAGTATACTATCTATTTCTAATCTAAGTCTATAGTTACTATAAACTAATAAAAGGGGGGGAGCGCTCTAGAGTCTTCTTAGACTACTAAAGGTTTAAAGAATTATTAGGAGATTAAATCTAATATAAGAGGCGGAACTCTAAGAGCTAATTACTAGAAGTAATACTAATAGATTTAATAAAGAACTATTTAAAGTCTACTAGAAGAGTTTTTAAGAGAATTAGACTAACTCTAAAAGAGCTTTAGAGATTCTAGAGCTAGCTCTAAAGAGTTCTAAAGCTAGCTCTAAAGAGTTCTAGAGCTAGCTCTAATTAGTTTAAAGGCTTTTATTAAGAGTTCCTAGACCTTGCCTATTACAGTATAGGCGATTTTATAGTAGAGAAAATAGCGTTTATAAAGAAGATACTAAAGAAGTAATACGAGAAGTAGATTTAATACTTAAATATAATAAGAATAGACTTACGAGATCTAGTAAGCTATTAAAGAGAGTAGAATAACTTTAGTAGTAGATTATAAAGAGACGAACTACTTAGAGATAAGATTAGCCTATATATAAAGATTAATAGAGAATAAGAGATACTTAGAATATTATTATATTATTAGGATTATAATTAATTAGCTTCTGCTGTTAAGAAACGTTAGGTAAATAAAAAATATTACTAAAAATATAGTAAGTAATATAGTAAAGAAATACTACTCTAAAGAAGTACTATAAATAAAGCTAAAGCTTAAGAGAGTTAGATATAACTACTTATTATACTTTTAGAGATATCTAGACGCTAATCTTAAAGAATTAAGAAAAATAGAGTTTAAGAAAATTAAACTCTTATCTTTAATATACTCTCTAAGTACTAATAGATAGAGCGCTAATAATAAGAAAAGTAAGCTAAGAGATTTAGCTAAAGCTAAGTTTAACTTATAAACCTTTATAGCTATATTAGTCTCCTTCTTTAATATAAAGAAACTAGACGACTTAGATAGCTTTAGCCTATATAAAAGTCTATCTCTAAAAGATCTAGATAATAGATATATAAACTATCTAAGTTCTCGCGAAAGTATAATCTAATATAAGCGCTTAATTATTCTAGATCTCTCTAAGTACAGCGGCTTACTTAACTAGTACTAAGAATAAAAGTAATAAATAAAATATAAACTTATTACTAATAAGAATATTTAGTTTAACTCTAACGCAGTAGACTAGTAGTATAATATATATAGCTATATTACTAACTATCTTAAGAGATTTACAGCTACTATATTTAATATCTATCTATTAAATAACTCTATTTATACTATATAGAATATTTAGAGAGTACTCTTAACTTTATTTTATAACTCTTATAAAGCTCTTAACGCTTAGAACTACTTTAAACGCCTATACTAAAACTAATTTACTAACTTTAACTAATTTATTTTATAGTTTAATTAATTATATATTACTACTAAGCTACTTTTTTTAGAATAAAAGATAGAGTTTATAAATAAGCTAGTAATAAAGCTATAGATATCTCTAACTATCTACACAGAGAATCTATATATCTTATATACTAAACTTATAGACTATATTTAAGCTACTAACTACGTTATATAGTCTAGATAGAGCTAAAAGTAAGAATAGATAATACGTAAAATCTAAAAAACTTCTACGCGTAACTTATCTAAGAATATTCTCTAACTCTATAAGTCTTTTAGTACCTTTATATCTAAACTAATTCTATTAAGAGAATAGGTAATAAAGGAGAACTACTATATCTACTATTTTAAAGAATAGACTATAGAGTACTAACGTATCTATAAAGTACGTATAAATATAATCTATATAAAAATCTAAGCTAATATTAAGAATAATACTATCTACTAATTTAGCTATAATAAAGAAGATAAGCTTTTAGATTTAAACTTAGACTTATCTTTAAATAAAGAATGCTAGAGAAAGACTTCTTCTTAGTATACTATATTAGAGTAATTAATAGTAATAAACTTACGCTTAATATACTATTTAATAATAGCTCTCTTACTATCTCTATAATACTTATATTATATAGTAAAGAACTAGTCTATAAACTAGTACTACTTAATATAAGTACTAATCTTCTAAACGCTCTAAATAAAAGATATAAAAATAAGATTACGTAATTACTCTAACTTTAGTTTACTAAATTACTTAAACTAGTAACTCTTAGAACTTACTAAAGAGCTAGAATAGAGCGAGTTTTAAAAGCTATTTAATTAGAGTTATAAATTAATTAGTATATAGTTACTACTTAGTTTATTCTTACAGATATTAGCTATTATAATATAATTATAGAGCGTAAGTTTTTTAAAATAATGCGTATAAAGATAGGTTTAGTAAACTACTATCTAAAGTAGCTAAATAATTACTATCTCTAAACTTAGTCTTATATAATTATTTCTTAGAGTAGTATTTCTTTACTGTATTACTTACCGTATTTTCGGTAATATTCTTCGTTTACCTAACGTTTCTTAACAGTAGAAGCTGATTAATTATAATTCTAATAATATAATAATATTCTAAGTATCTTCTATTCTTTATTAATCTTTATATACTAATCTTACTTCTAAGTATCTCTTTATAACTTACTACTAATATTACGATACTACTTATAGTTCTCTTAGTCTAGCTTAGATTATACTTAACTAAGCTAAATTACTCTTAGTTAGCGTACTTTTATATAGTTAGTAGAGCTCCCGCCTTTTTAGAGTTAGAGAATTATATCTATACTAGAACTTACGAGACTATAGAAATTATCTCTATAGATTAGTAAACTAAGATATTTATCTCTTATTTTTATAATATAATTCTTTATCTCTCTATATCTTATAGTAATAGTTTAGAATACCTATATTTAGTTATACTTTAATAAGCGTCGCCTATTAGAGATTCTAGAAATATAAATAATAAGATTAGAGATTTAAGAGTTAGATCTCTTATAAGTCTAAGAAAGAGAGAATAGTACTTTTTTAAATAAGACTCTCTTATAAGAAGCTCTAAAAGCTAAGCAGAATTATTTAAAGACTAATTTAAAATAAATTTATCTAGAGTAAAAGATAAGAGATCTTAAGCGTTAGCTTTAGAAAGAAGCTGTAAACTTAGACTATATTAGAATAGTCTTAAGTAGCTTAGAGTCGCCTAAAATACTCTTACTAATAAACTAAATCTCTTAATAGCCTCTAACTACGCTTTATTTAATCTTAATAATTTTAACTTTCTTTTACTTACTAAAAGCAGAACCTCTAATAAAGTATAAAAAAAAAATAAGAAAGAACTTTAAGAATTAGTATAAAGAATATAAAAAATATATTCTTAACTCTATTATCTTTCTAACTACTACTATATAAATAAACTTTATAATAAAGTATCTTAAACACCTCTCTATAATAATATAGAATTACTATAAGCGTAGTTACCTATAAAAGACTCTAACTTAGAACTTTATAAAAGATAAGATACTAGAAATAATAAAAATAGAATAGGAAAAGAAGAGAGCTGCTTAAGCTTAACTTTTTAAGGTAAAGTAAAGTAAAAGAAGCTCTACTAAACTCTTATAATTCCTTATAACTTAATAGTAGAAAATTAATAAGAAAACTATATTTAATAATAGAGATCTAAACTATATCTAAGTCTTCTTTAATACTCTTAATCTAAAGGTTTAAGCTTAACTTAAACTAGTTTTCTAAATATAGAATAGTCTTACTACTTTAGAGAATTATATAGTCTAATATTAAAGAGTAGTATAAAATTAGAAAAAATTTAAAAGAATATAGAGTAAAAGACTTTAGTTTTAGAAGAGAAATACTAACTTACGCTTTTTTAAAAAACCTTTATACTCTCTAGCTAAGAGTAATTTAGACTTATCTACTCTATTTAGACCTACTTTAATTAAAAGAGATCTAGCTAAACAGGCTTAAGATAATAAAGTAAAAAAAGAGAAATAATATTTTAAATATATATTAAAGAATTATATAAAAAAGGATTACTTTATCTTAAAAAAAAGAAAGTTATAAAAGAGAAAAGCTAAGCTCTAAGATAAAAGATCTTCTACTTTAAAAATTAAGTTATATATATAAGAGATTAACTAATTATAGTTATACCTTAAAAGAGAACTTATACGCTAAAAGACTTTAAAAGTACTTTAATTACTTTAGACTATACTATAATAGGCGAGAATACTTCTATACTTTATAAAGCACTTATTAATTATACTATAGAAGGAAATTTTATATTCTTAGTACTATTTAAGAAGTTAAGATACTTACTATTACTAAATAAAAAGAGTATCTTCTAAACTCTAAATAGTAATAAACTAAAAACTCTTAGTAAAGTAAATACTTATATTTAAGTTATAAATAGTAGAGGCTTTATACGTTAAGATAGAGATACTTTTATAGTAGGCGAAATTAATAGCTTTAATATAGTCCTTAGTATATCTTAGTTAAAAATATAGAATCTAAGACTAAACTTTATTTAGTTTACTTTATATTTTACTAAAAGAAGCTCTTATATTTTAGTAGTCTTAAAATCTCTTTAATAAGCTTAGATTAGCCTCTGCTAACTTAATATAAGAGAGTATATCTTACTTATTTATAAATAAAGAGAGTTAGAGAGACTTAATACTCTACTCTACTTTTATAGAGAAGTATATAATAATATATTCTTTAGTAGTAGTTCTACTCTTCTAGCTAAATATAATCTTTATAAGCTAGCTATTAACTTTCTTTTTAGTAAGAGACTACTTTTTAGACCTCTCTATAATTTCTTAATTAAAAAGTTAGAGGTTCTTTAAGAGTATATTTAGACTAATTTAGCTAAAGAATAGATTAGATAGTTAATCTCTAAGATAGGCGCTCTAATTCTATTTATTAAGAAGGCTAATAGAACTCTTTAACTTTATATAAACTACTAAGACTTAAACGCTATAATTATTAAGAACTAATACTCTCTTCTTTTTATTTAGAAAAGTCTAGATTATCTTAGATAGGCCTAGATTTTTACTAAACTAGATTTTTAAGACGCTTACTACTATATTTAGATTTAAAAGAGAGATAAATAAAAGATAGTATTCTAAACCTAATATAAATATTTTAAGTACTTAGTAATATCTTTTAGTTTAACTAATACTTTTATAGTTTTTTAGAGTTATATTAACTTAGCTCTTTTAGACCTTCTAGACGTCTACTATATTATTTATCTTAATAATATTCTTATCTATTTGTAGAATAAGGAAGAATATATTAAATACGTCTAAATAGTTCTAGATTAGCTTAAGTAATACTATCTATATATAAAACTCTCTAAGTATAAGTTCTATATAAAGAAGGTAGTATATCTAGGCTATATTATAACCTCTAAGAGTATATAAATAAAAGAAGATTAAGTATAAATAATCTAAAAATAGCTAGAGCTAAAAATAGTAAGAAAAGTAAGAATTTTTATTAAGTTTACTAACTACTATTAACGCTTTATTAAAGGCTTTTCTAAAATAGCAGCGCTTCTAAATTAAGTAACTAAGAAACTAGACTTAGTCTAGAAAGAGTAAAAATAATAAAATAAAAAATCTTACTTAATAACTCTCTTTAAAGAGGCTAAGACTAGCTTTAAGAAGTTAAAAGTAAGCTTCTTTAAAGAGCTTCTATTAGCTTATTTCTAATCTAACCTACTCTTATAGGTAGAGATAAATATATTAAGTTATATAATCTTAGATATTTTAAGCTAATTTAGAGTAGATAAAAATAAAAAAGAATAGTAGTACTTTATTATATTCTTCTCTTAAAAAATAATAGTAGTAGAGAGAAATTATAATATATATAATAAAGAGCTACTCGCGATTATAAAGACCTTTAAGTATTAGAGATACTATCTTAAAAGAGCTCTTTACTAGATATTACTACTTACTAATTATACTAATCTATAAGGCTTTATAACTACTAAGATTCTATTAAGAAGATAAGTATAATAAATAAAGTAACTTATAGTTTTTAACTTCTTTATTACGTATTAACTAGATAGATTAAATCTAGCTAATAGGCCTTTAAGATAGCCAGACTATAAGTTCTCTAATATTATAAAAAAAAACTACTTTAGTAGCTAAAGTTATTTTTATAAAGAGCTAATATATAAGCTTAAGCTTAATAAGAGTAGTAAAAGCTAGTTTAGAACTTACGAAGTAAGTTAACTTTAGATCTTCTAAAATCTTACGCTAGTAGCGCTAGTCTTAAGAAGTTCTATTTATAGAAAATAAAAAACTACTAAGTTTATAGATTTTATTAGAGATCTAGATAACTTCTTAGTAAGAATAATTACTAAGAGAATAGAGAATAATAAGTAGACTTAAAGAGTAAAGTTAGAATAATTAAAGCTAATCTAAAATAGAGTACTCTAAGTACTTTACTAAGTAAGAGTATAAGGTAGCTTACTTATATTTAAGAATAAACTATACGTCTCTAAAGAAGTAAGATTATTAATTCTTAAAGTTTATTATAATAATTTATTAGTAAGCTATTTTAAATTTATAAAAATACTAGATTTAGTAAAAAGAGAGTTTTAGTAGCCTAAGACTAAAATATATATTAAGAATTACGTATAAATCTACTAGACTTATTTATAGGCAAAGCTAATCTAGTATACTAGATATAGTATTCTCTAACTACTCTTTATTCTAGAGAGCTCTTAGAAGAATATATTAATAGATATAATTATAGAATTCTTTTTTAGCGCTTTAAGTAAAATTACCTATAATAGTATTCTTATAATAATTAATAGATTCTCTAAGATAGTCTATTATATACTAATTAAGAGTACTCTAGATATACTAAGACTAATCTAAATCTTTATAAGAGAAATTATACGCTTTTATAGTCTCTCTTACTTAATTATATTAGATTAAGACTTAATCTTTACCTCTGCCTATTAGAGTACTTTTACTAAAGTACTAAAAACTAAGAGGTTATTATCTACGGCTTTTTACTTATAGATAGATAACTAGACTAAGAGGTAAAACTAAACTCTAAAGTAATATCTATAAACGTAGTATAGCTTTAAATAAGATAATTAGGCCTAGTAGCTATTAGAAGCTAAATATATCTATAATAACGCTATCTATAGCTTTACTAAGAAGTCTCTTTTTAAAGTTATATATAAACGTAACCTACCTACTATAATTAGAGATAAATTAGAGGTAAAAAGAGAAGCCTTAGCTAACGCTCTAAACTTAGAGACTAGACTAAAATAAATTACTTTAGATATAAAAAGTAACTTATAAAAGGCTTAAGAATATTAAGCTTAGATATATAATAAAATCTATAAGGTAAAATAATTTTCTATAAAAATAATAGTCTATCTAAACGTACAGAATATTAGTACTAAAAAACTAAAAAAAAAACTAAATAATAAATATTTAGAGCTCTATATAATAATAGAGCTAGTAGGCTTATAGGTCTATAAACTAGATCTTCTAAATACTTTACTAATTTACCTTATCTTCTATATAAGCCTATTAGAAGAAATACCTCTAAAAGAACTTCTATCTAAACTATAAGCTCTAGCTAAATAAATTCTACTCTAAACTAGAGATATAGCCTATCTAGTAGACTATATTATTAAAAGAAAGTTTAAATAAGGTAAATAGCTATATAGAATCTACTAAAAGAGCTAAGATAAATTAGTAAATAAGTAGTACTATATAATAGATATCTTTAAGACTATCTTAAATAAGTTTTTAAAAAACTAGAGTGCCTTAAGCTTTAGAGATTAAGACTAACTTTAAAAGAGAAAGAAATAAATAAGATAGTAAAAAACTTAGATAAATAGTTTTAGTAGAGAACTATCTACTCTAGTCTAAACTAATCTAAACTAATTAAAGCTAATCTAGGCTAATCTAGCCTAAACTACGCTAGTATATAGTATTTAAATCTACTAAATACTTAGCTAGAGTATAGTATAGAAAGTAAAACTAAATTAAACGCTAAGAAACTAAAACTATCTCTACTTATTACTTCTATTAGTATTCTTTATAGTCTTTACTACTCCGCTATACTTCTTATTAGCTATCTCTAAGTTAGCTATAAGCTTAGCCTTCTAAGTCTACTTAGTTATCTTAGTAACGTTATTATATAGATAGTTAATAAGAGTAGTTAACTAATTTACTTTTCTTTTAAGCTTAATAATCTGGCCTATATTATCTTAGACTAAGTTAGAAAGCTCTAGATTAATCTAGACTAGAGTACTTATAATTTAGATATAATAACTATAGTATACTAGAGTATAGATAACTACTAGAGACTTTAAACTATTATTATTAGCTATAGTCTACTTTATACAAGACTTCTTAAATAGTAGAATAATCTTAGTATTAATATATTTCTCTTAGCTAGAGTAAAGTAAAGTTTCTAGATTATTAATAAACTTATTATTTATAGTACTACTTTAGATTAGCCTAGACTACTCTAAGTTACTTAAAGCTACTACTTATATCTATAAAGTAGCTAAGACTTATAAAGCTATAGCTATTAGAGCTATCTTCTTCTTAGCTAATAGTATAGATATATTAATAGTCTTAGTCTTAACTAGTTAGACTGCGATTACTTTTATAATATTCTTACTAGTAATCTTAAAAGTATTATAAAATAGCTAAGACTAAGTTAGCTTAGATAACTCTAAGTTATCTTAGATAACTTACTTAGTAGTAATACTAGCTACTCTTATTATACTTAATATACTTTCTAAGTAAGCCTTTATTATTAGTAGTAATAAGATCTATCTTAATATATTAGTCTTACGAGAAGACTAGCTTATAGTTACTAATAGAAAATTAGTATAAGAAGAGCTTATTAAATTTACTATTAAGTAGAGTACTATATAACTTATTAGTATAGATAACGTAGAGGTTATAGTAACTAACTACGCTTAATTTAGCCGCGTTAATAATGGTATAGTATATACTACTTATAATAAGGCTAAATTAGCCTAGACTATACTAGGCTAAGCTAGAAGAATATTACGTAAGCGTAATAAAAGATAAGAAATTATAGTAAGAGATAAATAAAGATAGATAGAGAGACTATAAGAGCGCATAACTAAAAATCTATAGAAATTACATTAGTATAGTCTTAATAAGCTTAGATTACTCTAGATTACACCTATAACTAAGGCTAAAAACTTAGAAAAAATATATATCTAGAGAAGTAAAGTATAAAGGTAAAAATTATAAACTTTAGAAGATTTTAGTTAGATATACTAGCGCTATACTAGCTAGCTAAGTTACGTACCTTACATAATCTCGCCTAGTAACTAATTAAAGTAATAGAGTTTATTAATAATAAGAGAATTTTATAATAATCTATAATAGACTCTGCTAGAGACTTAGAAGTAAGCTTTATAAAGAAAGAATACTCTATTATAATACTACTTATAATTCTCTTAGTCTAGTCTAAATTATACTTAACTAAGCTAGATTACTTTTAGTTAGTATACTCTTATATAGTTAGTAAAGCCTCTACTTTTTTAGAGTTAGAGAATTATATCTATACTAGAATTTACGAGACTATGGAAATTATCTCTATAGGCTAGTAAACTAAGATATCTATCTCTTATTTTTATAACTAAAGTCGTCTTATCTTTTTTAATAGTCTATTAGATCCCGTAAGCCTATCTTTATTATATTTAAGTATTAAATCTACTCTTTATATTACTTCTTTAGTATCTTCTTTATAAATACTATCTCTTTTACTATAAAATCGCCTACGCTCTTACTCTTACCTAGCTTCTTAAGAAGTTTTACTATAAGTTCTTATAATAATAGAAGTTAGTTATTAATAAATCTGCGTATATTAAAGCTTAGCCTATACTTATAGTTATAATTAAGAAGAAGGTAGTAGCTAAATATAAGAATACGTACGCGTTAAAGCTTAGAGTTATTATTAGTATTATTATTATTAATAGGCTAGCTATCTACTTTATAGTAAAGTATTTTATAAGTATTCTTATTTAGACCTATCTTATATTTATAGTTTTTATAAGATTTATCTACGCTTTTAAGAATTAGGCGATATATTTTAGGTAATTAATATACTTTATCTAGAGTAGTAATACTAGCTCTTATACTTACTTATAACTTTATTTTATAGTACTCTAGAAAACTTTTCGCTTATAACTATAGAATAACTATTTAATATCTCTATATTTTCTTACTATTAATACTAGAACTTTAGATAGACTTACTTAGTACTTATAGTATACTTAAAGATAGCAGCTTCTACTTATACCTATTATTAGACTAACCTCTTAAATTACGTTAATTTAGTTAGCCGCTATTACTAACGCTTACTATTTAAATAACTTCTTTATAATTTTATATACTATAGAGTATAGCAGCTTACTATATTCTTTACTATATTTAGTACTTACGTTACCCGTAATATAGCACGTATAAATACCTTATATATACTATAGAGTATTATAGCTTACTATATTCTTTACTATATTCTTTACTATATTTAGTACTTACGTTATCCGTAATATAGCACGCATAAATACCTTATACATAATTACTATTTCTCTAACTCTAAGCTAAGTAAGAAGCTAGACTAAAAAAATTATAATAGATAAGATTTAGAAACTCTTAACGAAAGCCTTTAGACTAATTAGAGCTAGCTCTAGAACTCTTTAGAGCTAGCTTTAGAATCTCTAGAGCTTCTCTAAAGTTAGTCTAATTCTCTTAAAAACTCTTTTAGTAAACTTTAAATAGTTCTTTATTAAATCTATTAGTATTACTTTTAGTAATTAGCTCTTAGAGTTCCGCCTCTTATATTAGATTTAATCTTCTAATAATTCTTTAAACTTTTAGTAGTCTAAGAAGACTTTAGAGCGCCTCTTTTCTATTAGTTATAGTAATTACGGACTTAGATTAGAATAGATAGCGTACTACTTAGAAGAATAGTATAATTAAGTAGTACTCTAATAGGTTCTTAATAAGAAGATAATAGAATAGAACTAAGTTTTTATATAATAGAGAAATATCTCTTAGACTAGTAAGCGTTAGTAATCTCTACTTTAGCTATAGATATTAGTATCTATATACGTAATAGAGACTTAGAAGAGAAGATTATATTAGACCTAAAATAGTTTCTCTAGAATAAATACTTAGATAAAGAAGACGTTACTATAAAGATATAGCTAGTCTAATAGTACTTAGTAAACGCTACTAGAGCGTAGAGTAATCTATAATACCTTATATCTCTATTAGAAGAGAGTAGGCTTATAAGTATTAATAAGCTTAGAGTAATAATAAGAGAGATAATAGATACCTTTAACGTAAGCCTCTAAGTAGTAAATAAATAAGTAGATAAATTATCTCTTTTAACTATTAGTACTTCTCTTTCTATAAGTTTATTTAATCTAATATTTTTTATACTTTCTGTAAACGCTCCTTCTATAATAAATACTAGTTAACAGTCTCTAAGCTCTATATACCTTAGTCTATCTACTAGAAACTTCTTAATCTAAAATACTTTAAAGAAGTACGCAGTAACTAGCTAAAGTTTAAAGTTTAAATAAAAGATAAGTTAATTAATAATAGATATAAAGATAATTATATTACTTAGAGATATATCTTTAGCTGCTTAAGAAAGACTCTAGTAACTCTTACTCTTACTTAGAGTAAGTAGTACTCTCTTAAAACTAGCTTAAAACTTATAAACTATTTAGATAAAATATACTCTAACTCTTTCGCTAATAAAAAAGCTTAGAATAAACTATACTTAATTTATTAAAAGAAGGCTAAGAAGTTACTCTAATATTATATAAGATTTAACTACTTAGCTAGCGAAGCTAAAGAATAGAATAATATCTTAATACTAAGAATAATCTATCTCTAAGATTTCTATAGTAACCTCTAAGATTATATAGTCTTAATAAAAGTAGAGAATAATTAGTTACTTAATTAGCTAATAAAGTAAGTATAATAGATTAAAGAAAACCTCTTCTAGAACTATTTTACGTAGGCTAGTTATATAAGCTAAAACTTTACTAAAAACTATAATACTAAGCTTATAAATTAGAAGTCTACTAAATTATATACTAGTTATTTTAGAAACCTCTAACCGTAATAAAGAGAGAGAAAAGAATAAGCTAAGTAAGTTAGTAAGAAAGTAATAGTAGTATAGTAAAAGAATAAAGATTATCTCTACTATAAATTCTCTACTTATTTTATTAGTAAGTATAATTAGAATCTTACTCTATCTCTAGCTTCTTCTAAGTTAGAAAGAATAGCTAAAAAAGACTTAGAAATACTTAAGAAGAATACTATTAAACTTAAAGAGTTAGAAAACTAACCTCTTTTAGTAAATATTACTACTAAAAGAAAATAAAGAGAATAAGAGTTCTAACTAAAGTAAAGAACTTTATAGAGTTTAGATAGAGATAGCTAGATAGAAAGAAGTCTAAAGCGTTACTAAACGTAGAAGATTTTCTAGAGTTTAAGTAAAGATAGCTAAATAAGAGCCTAATTACTATATACTTATTAGTAAATAGAATTACTTACGCTTTTACTATATTTAACTCTAAGTGCCTAATATTTAGATTTATCTTAGATAAATTCGCGAAGAAAATTAATCTTCTATATATTACTCTTCTTTATTAGAGAGCTATTATAGAGATAATAAAGTAATAATTCTACGTAATAGAGGCCGCCTCTCTTAAAATTAATATAAAAGAGTATATAAAGCGTATATAGCTCTATCTAGAAGAAAATAAAGCTAACTATAATATTATCTTAGATTATCTATAGCTTAATTAGAATAAGGTTACTTTAGTACTAATAAAGAAATTAATCTTTATCTATAAATTATAAATCTATCTATAGAGCTAGAAAGAGAAGCTGTTAATAATTACTCTCTATATAATAGGCGCCTTAGCTTTCTAAGCGTTAATTAAAAGAGTACGGCGTAAAAGAAATACTATAAGCATCTTTACTATATTAATAATAAATATTTAGAAGACTTTTACTCTAAAATCTAAAATAGATCTCTAAGAAGTTTTACTAAAATACTTAAAGAACCTTTATTATATCTTTATATAAAAAGAAGTAGATAAGCTTCTTTCTTTATAAAAGCTCTCTATAGACTACTATATAAAAATACTAAAAAAGAATAGTTAGCTAATAAAGATTTTATAAGGCCTCTTATATAGTATATTCTAAAAAGAACTTCTAGTATTATAGAGAGAATTAATCTCTTATTTAAATTAAGAGTTTATTAGAGTTAGCTATTCTAGTACAGTAGCTCTAATACTATTTATCTAGAAATTAGATAAAGAGCTCTAATTTTATATAGATTATTAAGCTCTTAATATAATTACTTAGAAGAATAGATACTCTCTTTTCTTAATTTAAGAGACTTTATTCTAGATTAGGAAAGTAAAATAGTTTACTAAGCTTAATATAATTTAAGTATTTTATAAGATCTAAATTATAAAAGAAGATAAATAGAAGATAGTATTTTATATTTAGTTTAGATTATATAAATAGTTAGTTACCTCTTTTAGAATAGCTAACGTACTTAGTATCTTCTAGCGCTATATAAATTAGATATTAAAAGACTTTCTAAATATCTTCTACTCTACCTTCTTAGACGACGTATTAATATATACCTCTAGATTAAAGAAGAAGTACGAAGCTAAAGTCTATAAAGTAGTAAAACGCTTAAAATAAGCTAAATTATAATTAGATATTAGAAAGTATAAGTTTAGAGTTAAGAGAACCTATTACTTAGACTTTATTATAAAAGCTAAGAAAGAAATTAGTATAAACTTAAAAAAAGTAGTAGCTATTAAAAAGTAAGAGCTCTTTAAGTTTATTAAGAAAGTAAGAAGCTTTTTAGAATTTACTAACTTTTACTATTAGTTTATAAAGAGATTCTCTAAAATCGTAAGACCTCTTATTAAGCTAATAAAAAAGAATATTAAGTTCTACTAAGAAAAAGCCTAAAGAATAGTATTTAAGTAACTAAAGAAACTTTTTATAATAGAACTATTACTCGCCTACTTTAACTTAGAACTAAATACTATATTAGAAGTAGACGCCTTTAGATAGTTAATAAAAGGTATCTTATTATAATATTAGAAAGATAGTACTTTATATATAGTAGCTTACTTCTCCGTAAAGAATATCTTAGTAAAGTATAACTATACTATTTATAATAAGGAACTTCTAGCCGTAATTAAATATATAGAAGCGTAAGAAAGTAAACTCTAAGTAGTCCTCTATATTATAATACTAATAAATTATAAAAATCTAAAGTACTTTACTACTTTCTAATAGCTAAGTAAGAGGTATATTAGATAGTCTAATATTCTAAGCTAGTTTAATTTAACGTTTATTTACTATCTTAGAAGTACTAATAATAGAGTAGATATACTATCTTATAGAGAGGAATACTTACTAAAAGATAGCTTAGATAAATAAATCTACTTATAGAACTTCTAGCTATTATAACTTATAATTAGTAACTCTACTAACTTAGTAGTAACTATTATATTAATAATCTAGGTTTTACTAGTCTAACTAGAATAGAAAGAAGAATTTAAACTACCTCTAGAACTTAATATCTTATAGAAAGAAAGAGAGGCTAATAATAACTTATACTACTAAGCTTAGACTACTCTCTTTAATAGTTTTTAGAAGTTTCTCTCTAACTTACGCCTTAAGATATCCTTAGCTAAGTACGGTTTAAATAAGAGAGAGAAGATAATATATTACTCTAGACTATAGATACCTAACTCTAAATCTCTCTATATAAAGATAATCTAGAAAGTTTATAAAATATAAGCTACTAAATACCCTAGTAGAGAGCTTATATATAAAATCTTAGTAAGAGACTTTTTCTAGCTAGAAATATTCTCTAAGATATAGAGTTATATATAAAACTATAAGTTCTATAGAAGATATAAGCTTTAAAGAGAACTAAAATAAGAATTTCTTAAATCTCTCTCTATTCTAGAGAGAATTTAGAAGGAAATATTTATAGATTTTATTACGTAGTATTTCTTTACTATATTACTTATTATGTTTTTAGTAATGTTCTTTATTTACCTAACGTTTCTTAACGGCAGAAGCTAATTAATTATAATCCTAATAATGCGATAATATTCTAAGTATCTTCTATTTTCTATTAATCTTTACTTATCTTACTTCTAAGTAGTTTATCTCTTTATAATTTACTACTGAAGTCGTCTACTCCCACGTTTTATACTCTACCTCTTTAATAGCTTACTAGATCCCGTAACTCTAACCTCTTCGCCTTTAAGTACTAAATCTACTTTTTATATTACTTCTTTAATATCTCGTCTATAAACGCTATCTTATTTACTATTAAAATACCTCTACTATTAAGTTTTACTATAAGTTTACATAGTCTTAAGAGCTAATTATTAATAAATCTATATATATTAAAGCTTAGCCTATACTTATAGTTATAATTAAGAAGAAGATAGTAATTAAATATAAGAAAATATACGCGTTAGAGCTTAGAGTTCTTATTAGTATCTTTATTATTAATAGGCTAGCTGTCTACTTTATAATATCTAAATATATAGATTTCTTTATCTAATTTAGCTTTATATTCGCGATCTTTTAGACTATTTATATCTGCGAGGATTAGACGATATATCTTAGATATTTAAATTAATATATCTTACTTAGAATAGTAATACTAGTCTTTATACTTACTTATAACTTTATTTTATAGTACTTTAAAAAACTTTTTACTTATAACTATAAGATAACTTCTTAATATTTCTATATCTTTTACTATTAATACTAGAACTTTAGATAGATTTACTTAGTATTTATAGTATATTTAAAGGTAGCAGCTTCTGTCTATACTTATTATTAGACTAATCTCTTAAATCGTATTAATCTAGTTAGCCACTATTACTAACGCTTACTATTTAAATAACTTCTTTATAATTTTATATACTATAGAGTATAGGGTAGTATTTCTTTACTATATTACTTACCGTATTTTTAGTAATATTCTTTATTTACCTAATATTTCTTAATAGCAGAA
>JAFHBV010000556.1:0-20345 GCA_019022785.1 Pseudomonodictys pantanalensis
TTAAACTCTAATTTACGATCACTCCCTCCCCCCCGGACTCATAGTCGAAAAAAGANCTGGTTGTTTATAGTACTATGGATTTCCTAAGCAACTCGATATAGCAATTCCCTGGTATTAGTAGCTTCCTCGCTCAGTAATGATATTGGTGCGCAAGGCTAAGTAGGTGGAGCATATTCGGGCGTCTAGCTAGCACTGGACACAGAATTATAGCTCCCGTCACTACCATCGTCTTGAGCTCAACTGCACTTGAGAGCTTGGATCACCCTTCATGATCACCGTTAACGGTCTTCTTGCGTCATGGACCTAGTCTCTAAGTCTACGGTCTCCATGCTTGCGCGTATATTCGACACATAACATTGTGTCTCAAGCTATGGTGCAGTGAAGCCCGAAAAGACATGGCGACGTAACCCGGACGATGGCTTGCCAGTGCGGACACAATGCCTTCTCGATACGTTTCTCGATGGGATATCTAGAGAGGAGGAGATCAATGATGTTGAATTTGTTATAAGTCGACCTCAGGCGGGCGAAGTGGTAGTCTCGATGATGTGTTCGGCTTGCGGGATGCCTCGGGGGGTTCTTGTACACCAGTAATCGTTTATGGCTGCATGTATCGTTCCACGTAGAACAAATCAGCAGAACCACACCTTGCCACGGGATCAGTCAAGCTGGCTGCGTCGTGATTGCCTTGCGCCTTCACTTAGGCAAGAGCAGGCACAGTCGACTTCCACCCATAGCAACACCAGTTTCCCAATCGACAAGGTTTCAATCTAATACTGCCAACATGAGTCGCTTCAAGCGGATTGCATACGATCTCGACGACGACTTGGAGTCATTCCTCTCACACATGCCGCTGCCGCCACGGTATCAGCGTGTTACTGCAGCCACCCGCCAAAATGCAGCGAGTCCGCTCCTTCGCCTACCCGTTGAGCTCCTCTTCGAGATCGACGCCTATCTGGTAGACTACTACCCGAAGACTGGGCGGGCACAGCGAGCGACACATGTGAGCCTCCGAACGACGTCCCGCTTGTTTCGAGCGGTTCCACCAAGTCCTGTGTTCTGGGGCGCTGAGGATCGGGGAGATTATGCTGCGTCGAAGAGGAAAGTGTCATTTCGAGCGCTCTGTGAGAGAGACGAGGAGGAGTTGACGGAGGAAGAAGTTGATGAGGTTTGATCGGACCGGGGAACCAGGACTGGCTAGCGCCAACCTGGGCAAAGGCATCCTTGGCTCAGGCTGCAGGCAGCACAGCTTCATGGCTGATCAAGAACTCCTGACTCGCGAGCAACTCTTTGGAAACGATGCAGTATAATCGCCAACTGCTCTAATATGACTTGAACTCTTTATGCGTGTTGCAAACCGGCTAGACCCCTTACGCTTAACGCACACATTCCCTCAGGCAGCCATATCGGTATTCAGGCAAGATGCCCTTGGGACCAAACCCTCAAAGAGAAGGTAACACCATTTCTGCACTCGTAAAATCGAAATGGAAACGCGTTCTTTTCAAACGGGCCTCAAAATCACACCAGCCTCGAACGAGGTGCCTTGGCACCAGCGTGACCAAATGCGAGCCTCACCCGAACGAACACATCACCAATCTCAACGCACGCAGCCGTCTCCACAACCTACCTGTCCAGATTATATTAAAGATCGACGCCTATCTCGAGGACCGCCAACCTGGGAGAAGATATGCGCTTCATTCAGCGCAAATGAGCCTACGGGCCACCTCGCGCCGTTTTCGGATGGTGCTTCCCTTCCCTTCCTTAGATGGTCAATGGCCATGGCTAGATCGAAAAGACTATGCCGAGTTGTTGAATGCGGCGGCATTGCGAGACTTGTGTATGCGAGAGAGGGACAAGCAACTGAAGGATGGCCATCTGGTGTGCAGTAAATGTTTTGCTACCCATCCAGCCTCATGCTTTTTCCTACCGGAGAAGATCAAGCCGCCAGAGAAAAGAGTATGTATAGGCGTGGGAGGCGTGCTGCATGTGTGCAAGCACGTACAATTCACGTTCCACACACTGAAAATTGGGCCTCCCTATACCTATCTCTACGGAAACTGTTTTACCAGAAGGAAGGTATGCCAGGGATGTCCCTTCCAGTTCTTTTTTCTCGATCGCCCTCCACCGATGCAAATCATACGGAATCCGGGTAGAAGGGGCACGGTCACAGTCAAGATGATTTATGAGCTAGGGATCACTAAAGGCGCACAAGGAGGCAGGGAAAAGGCCGACGAGTCCACACCGCTTGAAAGGGATGCCATCGTTCAGGCCCTGCGAGAATTGAATGTGGATTTGTGCCCGCATTTGAATACGGCACGTCCCGAGATGTGTATCGAGCCCTTTTTCGCGTTCAAACCGCCAGCTACAGCCACGAGTCGATGTCGTTGGATATTCCACCACCATGGAATGTCCTGCGATGACGGTTTTTGGTGTCAGAGTCAGCATATTGTGGGTCGGAAGTGTGCTACGGGGGACTGTGACACGACCGTAGAGATTGTGAAGCTGAGGCCGAGCTTGTTGCTGAGGGTCGAAAGGATTCTTGGGGGCGTGAAGGGCGTGGAAGACCCGAGTACACTCAGGATGCTCCTTTAGCACCTCCGTTTTTCTGGACCTATCCTTGACTTTTTCTATCAGGCGAGAGACTATGATGAGGATCGCAAGTCGTTTGGGGGTGTATCACTTGAAGTTTCGGAATTGAGCCTGGCTTGATTCCGAACCGTTCCGAAGACATCTAGACCCGTTCGCTCTCCCGCGCCGATGTCGCTACCCGACGGAATACGCATCCAAGACGGGCGGCTTTGCATTAGGTCTTACAATGAATTGCCTGACACCAGCCAACAGTGTCGTAGGCACATACGACCACAGAAAAATTGCTGTGTGTCGATGCAGGTCAATGACTAACGGGGATTGGCGCAGCCTAGCTTTTCTACGGCTTTGTTCCGTCATCGAACGCCCTGCAGAACCTTAAGGTATCAGAAAGCCCCGTCTTCAATCTACACCTGTTCACCTATTCTTCAATTCACCGCACTTCAGAATGTTGCGTTCTTCGACCTCCATCGAGCTTGAAACGTATCCAGCATCCGTGTCCGTCACATTCCCCTCCGCACTCCATCTAAAAACCGACTCAACGCCATCTCTAACATACATTAACACGCCTGAAAATGCCGTGTTCGCCGAGCAAACCGCATCCCCGACGAAAAAGACCACAGCATTCGTGCTGGTGACTGTAGTCTGTGTAACGATGATATCCTCGCTACTGGCGGGATTAGTCACCGTGCTTCTACCGACAATGGCGATAGAGTTGGACATCTCGACGAGTGTTTTACTCTGGTGAGATTCCTCAGACGTTTAGTGCCTTGGGAGTAAGGGGTAACACAGAGCAGGCCGGTTTCCATATACGCCTTAACATGCGGATGCACTCTCTTGCTCCTCGGCTCCGTTACAGATGTAATAGGGAGCAGACCGATGTACTTGACTGGAACGGCCTTACAATCTGCATTCACGCTTGCGTGTGGACTGGCCAGGACTAGCACGCAACTCATCGTGTTCCGTGCTTTCGCCGGCATTGCGATCTCATTCTGCTTGCCTTCCGCAGTATCTATCATCACTTCTACCTTCCCAGAAGGTAAGGGTAGGAACATCGCATTCGCCTCCATGGGTGGCGGACAGCCAATAGGCTTCTCCTTAGGACTCACGCTCGGTGGTGTCTTTGCCAACACAATTGGCTGGCGATGGGGCTTCTTTATCGCTGCTATCATCAACTCCATCGTCTTCGTAATCGGGCTGTACGGTCTTCCAAAAGTCGACGACAAGCAACCGCAAATGTGGAAGCGCTTGGGCACCGAAATCGACTGGGTCGGTATCCTCATCGGCAGCGCCTCTATAGCCCTGCTATCATACTCATTCGCGTAAGTCCAGTTCCACTCACGACTAGTTGACTGAATGTTCGCTGACTGATACGGCGAAGACTCATCAGCGAATCCACAACCACCATCCGCGAGCCCACCACCCTCGCCACCCTCATCATCGCCCTTGTCCTCATCCCCACATTCATATTGTGGGTCGGCCGGCAAGAGCGCCTCTCCCGCCCCGCCGTGATCCCAAACTCTCTCTGGCGCAACCGCATCTTCACGGTAATCTGTCTCGGCGTATTCATGACATGGGGTGTTTTCAACGCTATCGAAACGTTCATGACGCTCTTCTTCCAGGACGTGCAGCACGTCTCGCCCTTGCAGACGTCGTTGCGCTTGCTGCCCGCGCCTGTTGCAGGCGCACTGACTAGTACTACGATGGCGCTGCTTGCGCATCGCGTCAGGGCGGATTGGCTTGCCATCGGTGGCATGGCGTTTACGAGTATCGGGGCGCTTTTGACGTGTGTTATGGAGCCGGAGTGGGTGTACTGGGCATGTGCGTTTCCTGCGGTGTTTTTGAATGTTATTGGCGCGGATGTGTTGTTCACGGTGTCGAATCTGGTCATTACGTCGGTGTTTCCGGCGAGGACGCAGGCGTTGGCTGGTGGTGTGTTTAATACGATTGCGCAGATTGGGAAGAGCGTTGGACTTGCGACAAGCGGGGTTATTGCGGCGAGTATCACGCAGAGGAGTGAGGTGGTGGATAAGGAGAGTCCGGAGGCGCTGATGGTCGGGTATCGGGCGACGTTTTGGTATTTATTTGCTGGGAGCTTGGCGACGGGGCTGATGTTTATTTGGCGGCTGAGGGGCATTGGGAGGGTGGGTGTCAAGAGGGAATGAGTGGATGTGTGAGTGGTGTTGGGGCTGAGTCCAACCAGATATCGAGTATTGCGGAGATGTCCGGTCTTGCAGAGACATATACTCACCGGCTCAAGACTCCGGAAGACTCACCAGGAGTGTGTGCGTAGTAACTGACCATGTCTATATGAGTTCCTGCTCTTCCCGTCGTTTCTCCTTCCCTTCAACAGCAACATCCTCGTTCACTTTTTCCATCATTGTCCCAGCTTCTATACTGCCCTTCCTTCATCTTTTGCTTCACACCCTGTTCACAACATCGTGAGCTCGCAGCACGCATTTATTAAGAACCAGTTTCATGAAGTCACTCCACGATGAAGTGGTTCGCTCAACTCAACCTCCTCGTGGCGGCGGTGTTCGCTCGACCATATGGCCAAAATGCGACGAACGGCACACACTCGATGGTGACAGCATTAAGCTGACCTGTAAGAGGTGGTGGCGCCCTTCCAACACTCAGACGCGATGTTGTAGACCTTCCGCCGCGCAAGAGACAATCATGCGTTAAGAGAGACGCCCCAATGACGCCCAATTAGGTACCAATCCCACCGCCTCCAAAAATCGGTGGCCTGGAGAAACCAGAAGACGGCTACCAGTACGGAAATGTCACCATCGTGAACAACTGCGTGATCCCCAAGTGGGGAGCAGCCGTTGGAACCTGGTACCTAGGGGGTAGGCCGGGGGGCAACGGCTGTGGCGACCCCAACGAAAACAGATATATATTTAAGCTCGACCCTGGACAGACGTACATGGAGCCTTCTAGGAGGACTTGTAACAAGCCCCATCCAGAAGATATGAATGATCAAGACCTGTATAACGTGCAATGCGACAAATGCGGTGGCCAAGACGTGTCCATAAAGCTGGCCTGGAATAACACAACTGAGGGATGGACTCCAACTGCCACGAGCGGTATTATGCAGATTGAGGTTACTCTGACAGAGTACAACAGGCTGAGCTACGACGGGAGTGACCTGGATTGCGTCCTAACGTCGGGCGTAACGGATGATGGCGCAACACCTGAGCAGCATGCGCAGAAAGTACATAATTGTCCGGGATACAACGGCAGCATCTCTATTACCTTTGATAAGGATCCCGACGGGAAAAATTGTTCATCAGTCTTCTGCGAGGGTACTTCAACTTGCTTCCTGATGTACATGTTTGATAGGACCAGGCCCAAGGAGGCAACTTTCAAGTGCAATGCCGAGTATAGAGGAAATATGAGGGTCGATCTGTACGTGAGGCCCCGATCTTCTCATGTTGAAATTCGTGCTAGTTTCATGGGAGCGCAGCTTACGGCGGTCAGCAGATAGTTTGAATGGACAGTATCCAGGTATCTATTTGGTCATTACTGTAAATATTTCACTTGGGTCTATATTTGGGGCTGAAGTGGCATGGTGTCTTTCGTTTCGTACAGACCGTTGCTTAGGAGAGATTCGTTGCTTTTTTTTTTATAGCTTTCTTTCCAATGTACTCCTTTCTCTTTGCATTCCTCATCCAATCCGAAACTTTCGCCGAGGAGCAGCATCCACAATCTGCTTCCACCAACGTGAGATGACCATAATCTCCTCATCCCATTCATTGAACATGGCCCACTTCCACACCGGGCCTTCATTATGAACACCTATGCGCTCGTAGTGGTTGCCGCAGTTTTTAAGAAAGATCATGCTGGAGCAATTGCCTTCGATATTTGCTTCTGCTCCGCAGACGGCTGCCACAACACTCATGCGGCCACCCTCACTATCTTGATCCATATAAACGGGCATGGGGATGATGCGACCCTTATCGTCAACGAATCTTGCATAATATTGCGTCGGCGAAGGTTGCAAATTCATGACAGTCGGAATGGCTGCTGTGCGATTCAGTAACGAGATGTGTTCGATCTGTGTGTCAATTGCTTGTGTGTTGATGACGATGAAGTCCGAAGTTTGCGACGACAGCCAGGGGGTCTGTGGTAGCTCATCAGAGCTCGGAAATGGAACCGGACCGAGGCTGGTTTCGATCTCGATGCTGAGGTTATGGTTTGCAACGATGCGACTCAGCACGGGAAGGTGTTCCAATTTACCACCGGTCCAGCCAGCCCAAGACCAACTTGGGAAGATAGAGTCTCGAGTTGCGGGGACGACATGCCTCCAGAAGAGTCCCTGCGTGAAGCTCTCCACAGCCGTAGTAGGGTGCCCACGTCTGGGTCTTGGCTGAAGCGGAGCAATGGGTACACCACGGAAGTTGTGCGTCCGACTAACCCCTGATTGGCAAGCATGAAATATGCCTTCCATGGCGCGTAGTCGATCAGATGGGTAGGTGAGAATTTTCTCATAGTATTGAGAAACGTGGGAAGTGAAAGAGGATCCAAGGACGTGCTTGAGTGGGTTCAGGGGAAGGCCAGCATTCCGACTGGGAATCTGCAACGGGAGGGTGAAGTCTGTGGAATCCTCGATGGCCTGCCAGGGCACGTGTAGATTTTGTAGAAGCTCTTCTCGGCTGGTGCGACCACACTCGAATAAAACCTGATCGTCAAAGAAGATGAGCTTTCGAATGGATAAGACTCCCTCCTGATACGTCCAGCCCCGGGTGCTCCACTTAGAAGCCTGAAGTGATAACCTTGGAAGTTGAGGAGCCCTCATGATTTGCCAGTCGTCGACTCTGAGCCCTGGGAGTTTCTTCCGAGGTGTTGAGCCAAAGCCAGGAAGACCGTGTTCTGCTGCTGCAACAATAGTCAACTGTGCTTGGCCATAGATCCGGTCCATACGGTTAATCTCACAGGTAACCCGAGCCTCGTCCAAGCCGCTATGTACGTATCGATCAATCCATAAGTATCGAAAACCAAGTGCTTTTGTCAATAGTATGCTGTCTTTTATGAGTACGGGTACATTTTCAAGATCATCCACATTCTCCTTCGTGGCGTGTTCTGCTGCAAGATCAAACGCTTCGGACCGGACATAGGATAACGCCACATATTGGCAACATTCTGGCGCCGTGACCACTTCTCTGGTATTGCAGTCTATGACACGCAAGCCCTCAAGCGCGTCCCGAGGAACCTCACACCATTCCTGATGGCTCTGGTCGCAGCGCGAGAGGCAGCGTCGTACAAAGTCGAGATCCAATCGACTCTCAAGCTGGTGGCCATTCTTGGTCTGTTGTATTTGCCGCGGGTTATTGAGTGGATATAGGAATCTTCCCTCATCTTGTATACGATACAAAGCATGCGGAGCCTTCGTCTCCATCTCATTCACGTCCATGTTTAGGACTACGATCATTGCCTGGTCATCTTCAGGGCGTGGTGGATCACTGATAACGCCGTGAAAAAGCTCCTCGAGCGCGGACATATTGCGAAGGTGACAGCGTTCTGGCGCTGAATGTTCGCCGTCATAAGGGACCGGATGCGTCGATCCGAAGAGGCGACAAAAAGGGCATGGTGATGCCAGTAACTCCTCGAATGTCTTGCCCAGATTGACTATGAACCCATTTTTCCATTTATTGACTTCTGTTACTCTTCAGCGGTCATACTCGAACGGCGGATACAAGACTTGCCTTTGGTGGATGCTCTGACCTGCGAGATCTGATCCCAGTCAAGGGTGCGGCAGACGTCGCACAATTCTTCGGGGTCAATGGATTGTATATTCACAAGCTCTTGATCCATCTTGATGTTTCCGGTAGGGTGATAAGTTCTTGTGTGGTAGAAGAGCGTCGCTCCATCTGTGGTGATGAAGCCTGCAGTCTACAGCTAAGTAGTGACCGAGAGTCCAACGCTAGTCTGAAATAGGACAATATTTGACGAGCTGGACGACTTACGTGTACAAAAATCACGACTGTAGCTTATTATTGCCTAGCATCAAAATACTCACGTCTAACTCAGCGATTCAGTAACGCTTGAAGGAACGGTTGGAACCAAAGCTGCGCTGTCCATCGTCCCACCTCTAAATCGCCTTCTCCACCGGGGCCACCACAACCCTTTCCACGAGCCTAACCTCGAACGGCCTCTTCTCCACCAATGTATACGTCCTCTGTTCCTCCCAAACCAACCTCCCCCTCTCCGTCTTCGCCTCCTCAATATCAAAAGCCCACACTAGCCTCGCAAGCACGAGCTTCATCTCATTGAGAGCGAGACCCCGTCCAATGCAGCCTCTTGGGCCAACATTGAAAGGCTGTATTGCGGCTCTGTCGTCATAGAAGAATGGGTTATGTGGGTCGATGAGGGCGGACGGTAACCAGCGCTCAGGATGAAATTGCGAGGCGTCGAGGAAGCGGGTCTCGGAGAAGGAGAGGGCGGTTACGTTATTGGAGACGAACGTCTATGGCCTTGTTAGAAGGAAGATATGGACGCAGCATCGGAGATTCGCCTTTTTTCGACCCTCAAGCGCAACTCAAGAATCTTTCTCAGGAGATACGGCTGCCAGAGTGTATCCAGTACCGCAACGCTGAGCCTTTCGATGATTGCTCCATACATCTCGCCCAAAATGTCAAGGGCAATCCGTCCAGGATGAAGATGGGTATACTTACATTTCCAGGGACCCAATGACCAGCCACCATAGCGCCCTCTGGTGGCGCCATTCTAAGAAACCCTACAGGACTAACATATTAGTGAGTACAAAATACAGTAGCAGAAACAAGGGCAATACTCACGAAGGATTACACACCCTAAGCCCCTCCCAAAGCACCGCATGCAAATACGGCAACTCCTTGAGCGCTGCAAATGTCATATCCTCCTCCCTCTCAAATCTTCCCCTAACCTCCTTCCGCAAAGTCCTCAACTTATCCTGCCTCTTAACCAACCAGCTCACTGTCCCCGAAAGCGTCGTGGCCAGCGTCTCGCTCCCTGCAAACGTAAGTATAAAGCTATTTGCACAAATCTCCTCAAAGCTCAGCCCATCCCCCTTCCCAGCTTTCCCCTCCTTCTGCCAAAGTTCAATAAAATCCGGCCTCTTTGTCTGCCGCCCCAGTCTCCGCCTGACCTTCTCCTCCACAATGCTCCAATGATGCTCAACCTGCTTCTTCACGGATCTCGGAATCGCCCTCTCAAGCATCCACGTAATCCACGGATAATGCCTCAGCGTACTAAACAGCACTTGCGCTTTAATAGAGTTAAATAAGAGCGCCATCCACTCATTCATCTGCGATCTGCGCAAGCAGTCAAAGTCCTCGCCAAATGCCAGGTCGCCGATGATGTCGAGAAAGAAAAAAGTGAACCACTGTGCAACGTCGAGCACGAAGCCATGTTGCTGGAGGGTTGTAGCCAGGGCTGATTTCTCGCGGAGGCGCCGAATGAATAGGGATGCGTAGCCTTGAATTATTGGTTCCTGCGCTGCGAAGGCGGAGTCGGTGAAGCCGGGTTGCATTTTCTTTCGGATGGAGGCGTGTTCGTGAGGGTTGAGGGCGTTAATTATGGCATTTGCGCGGCCGGATTGCGCCTGGACACGTTGTTACTACTCCGTCTTGGTCGCTGTTGGAGGTCCGTGGGTGTACTCACGGCATGCCATACTGACGTCTTGGGGAATGCGAGATTCCTACCTCTGTTCGAGTAGATATCCTCCCATGCTTGGGTCTCCGCGAAGGACAATTCGTTTGGTGCTATGCGGACGACGGGTCCGTACTTCTTATGGAGAAGGTGGTAGTCTATGTGCGTGTTGCCATGCCACATGGAATTCATGTAAGGAAGACGTGTACTGCGCCATAGGATCGGTCCTGGGTAGCGAGCTAGAGGGTGGAGAGTCAAGTTGTATATGATTCTGAGCGCCGGATACTATAGGTAATGAGACATCGGAGAGGTGGATAGTGGGAGATGTACGAACCGAGATAGCCAAAGTCAATGCCACCCATGCGGCTTTTGCAAGATCAATTGGCAGAAGAGTCACCGTCATCGTGGTCATTCAAGAGAAATAGCTAACAAACGGGGCGTAAGAAGGTAGCTATAGAACAGCCACGCGCGCGCCCTTTCAACCAACCTGTTCACTCCCTGCCTTTCCTTCCCCACTCCGACCTCGCGCGTAAGGGCAGTCGAAATACAGCGACATGCCTTAGCGGCGCTGGAATGGCCAATGACTCGAGCGAAACATAGGATTGCAGGGACTCCTCGCGGCTGGGGCGCCCCGCCGAAAGCGCCCGGTTCGGATCGCAGAGACCAACTCATCTTGCATAAACTCGCATATACCCTTTCCAATCACACCAACGAACCTGCATTTGCCTGTCATGCGGTTCTAGCGTCCTCCAGAAGTGCACCTAACATCCGGGCTGTTCATCTATATTCCATTCACCATCTAATCATCAACGACCAATCGAAACTATGGAAGGAGACACTAGGGTCAAGGACTTTACTCCATTCTACACGAGGCAATGTGGCCTACGCGGCCGAAGGCGAGCTGCCGCTGGTCTCACTATTGCTCGGCTCGTCTTCGTCAACCTTCAAGAACTGTTTCGCCAATTGCGATAATTCCTCAACAGTCAAGTCATCTGAAATGTCGATGATGTGAGGGGTCCACGCGGAAGCTAGCTCCTCCTCCCGAATCCACGAATTCATCAGCATCATCCGGGTCCTCGAGTCCGCGGAAAAACCGTGCATCCTCTTCTCGAAGTTGCGCCTTGAAAAGTCGGTACACCGTTCCAACAATGTTGTATACTCTTCCCTGCCTGCGCAGCCCCGTAAGGGCGAGGAAAATGCTCAAACGGGCGTAGTCGAGCTCTTGTAGCAGCATGTCGTCTTTAATGTTGTTCACGGCCACGAAGCCCACTTTTACAAGAGGGGTAGTGAGGTACACGTCGGATTCTTCGAGACCATGTCGGAGATAGTAGATTCGCATGAGGATGTTAATGTCGCGGTCCGCCGCCGAAACGATGTTTGCGGGATTGACCTTGTCGGTCCACTGATCTCCAATGAAGGGTTGGCATAGGATTATCATGTTGATGTAGTAGTCCAAGCCGATGTGTGCCTTAGTGACGTCGGTTATTCTGGCGCGGGAAATGGTGCTCTTCGCTGCCGGGAGGTACTCACTGGATTTGCAAGTGTGTCGGAAGCACTATGTTCTATGGCGTTAGCATTGCGGGCAGATCTTCATACCAGCTTACAAAGCGAGCTGTAAATGCCATAGCCTGTTGTGAAGAGATTTTCGTTTCCTTGGAAAAGGATGCGTGGCATAGATCGTGGAGAATGATCAGCGCTTTGATGGAATGCCCAACATACGTCGGGACCAACAAAAGGCTCTGAGGATATCACAACCATATCTCCCCGTACCAGTCTGAATCGACTGATGGATCTGGGCCCGCGAAATTTGGTGGTTTGGGCCCGCAGGGGACGCAATGGAAGTGCCAGGCCCAAAACTTGGTAATCTCATCAGTCCGCCAACGTATCCAATATGTTTGGAGAGGTGCACACCTGGCTATATTGAAAATGCCCCAAGCAGCAAATTGCCTGGCGTTACGGAGTCTTTCAGACTTCACGCGTGCATTGCCATCAAAAATAGCTAGATACTATGCGCAATAGCAAGCGCTTGATGAAAGTATGCATCCCCAATCTTGTCCAAGCCATTGAAACTGTAATTAACGCCGATCATCAATACAATCTGGACGGATGCCAGACTGCGGTATCGAGGTCTACCGTTGACGGCTTGCTGTCCCCAGTCTCTTCGCTTCAGCAAGGAATCGATAGCCAAGGCTCTCAGGATCCCAATGCTTGAAACGGATACAGATCCTCTTAGAGCAATGCTAACGCAGTGTTAGAGTATGCAAGACTTCTTATGCGGCAGATACCGACGCATGCCTATGCGAGTGATGCGTTCACCGAAACTGAGGAGCAACATTGTGACTTGCCAATGGCGCTGCCTGCTTTCGCAATGTCTTCGAGGAAATAATCCTTATGTAGCATATTAAAGTGGTGGTATTCCTACTTGAAGTACAATGCCCGGAGGTCTCGCATAAGTGCATCGTCCTGGCTTACCATCGTCCACTCCGAAGGCCGCACGCTGTCCAACAGGGGCTCTACGAGGGTAGCTGCATGGTGGGGTCTGACGTACTGGTTCTGGTACCCTTCAGAGTTAGGTTCTATCGGCGAGCCACGGCGTGGGCGGGTGAGGGTCATAGGCAGCGGCGATGGTGCAGGAGAGGCGGGCTGATGGAGTGCCTCGTAGATGACGGAACCAAGGTAAGGACTTCCAGGGGCTAGCAGGACGGCTGGCATATCTCGCCTGTAGGGAAGTTTATACCTTCATCGCGTCTCTGGTACAAGTTGCAGCTGCAGAAGTAGGTTGCTGTGCTTGACGTGGTCCACGACTTCTTGGGCGTTGTTTCCGGCGCGGACTCGGTTGGAAAGCGCGACTGCGTCTTGTTCCGGCAGGGACGCCATGAGACTGACCAGCTCCTCACTCGCAGACTGGCGCTTCTTGAGATCATCGTACTTCTGCCGGACCCTGCGCGTCTCGGTGCCGACATATCGGCACGCTGTCTTGCGTTGGGCGCACTCTGCGCATATTGGCGGGCTCTTGGGTGCACTGCAGGTGATTCGTAAGCGCGTGGAGTTGAGGGTGACTAAAGTAGGCACCGAGCTGTTACCTTTGTTTTGCGAAGACGGCAAGCTTCGCATGCTCCCCACGCTCTGTTGATCTTTGGGCTTGCTACCTCGGGAGGTCTTTTTTCGGCGCCTGCAACAGCAGGGACCTTTGGTAGTGGCGGATATCGGCTGCTTCCCACGGCAATGGTGGCCCAAATAACACTGCCCTACCGCTTGCTCGCCGTGCGAACCCCCTCCCCCCTCCAACACCACCAGGCAGTGAAAAGCCCATGCTCAGACCCACTGGCTGCATGTATACCAGACGCGACATTGTGCATTGTCACAGACCAGAATGAATACTTGACAAAACGACATGATTTCATTATTCCAATTCTCAAACGCCTACTCCAGAAAACTCCCCTGTACCGTCCTCCAGGTATCATACATATGCCAGCCAACGTACGCCATGCCACCCAAATCTCCAACATCAACGCAGCCGCTCAGGCAGACATGCCACCTAAGCAGCAGCTTGAACAACCTTAAACCCCTCCTGCACCATCTTCGTAATCTCCTCATCCTTATGCTGCAACTGCGCCAGCGTGAACGCGACATCATTCCACTGCCTCTCATTCTCGACTCTTGGCAGCCTCGCGGCGAGCTTACTCGCGAGTTGCTTCGCATGGCGATCCTGATTGTCATTAGCCACATTCCCGTAACCCACGCTGCCACCATCGCTGGGTAGAATACGTGGTTGAGTTGATGTTGACGTACCTTCTCGATAAAGCCCGCGATGAACTTGATAATGCGCTTAAATGCGTCTTCGTCGAGAGCAGTGTCTGCGCTGAGCACGCTGAACATGTCGACGAACTGGTTATACACGGCGTTGTCCTTGGTAGCCAACTCGGAAAAGAACATGCGCGCCATATCCGCAATCTTCTTATCGCTATCCTCGAGACACTTGGCCATCTCGCCCAGCTGTCCCTTGACCTTGACCTGGCCGGCCAAAATCAAAAAAGTGAGCGTCATGAGACACGTGCGCTTCACGCTCGCATCGCCATCGTTCAATCTTCGGTACAAGAAATCCGTGTTCTCGTCGATGAGGTGGTTGAAGCACACGGCCATGTCGCCGAGCGCAACGACTAGGTTGCTGCGCACAACGGCGTCTTTACTGCGTTCGAGAATGGTGAGGAGCAGCCCGAGATTCGACTCGCAGAACTCCGAGGATACACACATGAGCTTGGCGAGGCAGAGGGCGGCTTGTGCTTGCAGGGTCGGGGAGGGGTAAGACGTGTTGTTGGAGCATATGTCGGAGACGAGGGGACCGAAGGAAGAGAGGAGCGAGGTTGGGCCGTAGAGGAGTTCGCGCTCGCGGATGTGAGCGATGGCTTCGGTGAAGTCGTCTTCGGTTGTGCCGGCCATAAGGTCGAGTTCATCGGCGGCTTCTTCGGGGGCGGGAGTGGGCTCTTTGGATGGGGCTTTCCTGCGGCCTTTCTTGACAGGTGACGGGTTTTCCACTACGAGGGACTTGCGCGGCGTTGGGGCGGTCTTCCTCTCTTTCTCGGCTTTGCGACGCTTGAATTCCAACTCGCAGAGTTCGAGGTGGACAATTTGCTTGATGGCGACGTGACCTACGATGAAGAGGAGCTGAGAGAGGGCGAGGGCAGAGTTCTGCTTCTTCGGCTGTGGTTGCTGCTCTTCAGCGGGTGTATCTATATCCATAGCATCTGGGGACGGCGCTTGGCTAGGTTCATCTGCGTCGGAGCCGCTTGATGTAGGTCGTGCCGAGACATGAGGACCAAAGACATACTTCGTTTTCCGTCGTAGAATCTCGGAACAGAGAACATCTGGGTGCTTCGACAACACGTAGATGGCACTGATAGCTTGCTCGGCTACGCCAAACCACTCCTTGCTGTCAGAGACAATCTCGCACATGGACGCCAACCGAACCAAGACGGCGTGGTCGTTAGATAGCTTGACGACTTGGACAGGAGCTGCGCTCGCTGCTTGCTTGCCAGGAGGTGGACTTATGCGGCGGAGCGCGATGCAAGTATACCGAGCCAGGCTGAGATCTCGTCGGCCTAGCTCGCCCAGCCCGATGCGCAGACATGTCTCCATCTCTTGTACAATGATGCTGGGATCAGCAAGTGCCAGCATGCCCAAGACAATGATGGCTCCACGGCGCTGGCTCTTGGAGATGTCCCTCCTCTGGTACCCATACACTTGCCACAACTTCTGCACGACCAGCTCATTGACAAGACCCGACTTCATCATCGTACTCAGGAGTTGCTCGAGAGATGTGAGCTCTGCGGGCGTGGTGCCAAATGTCAGACTGATCATGTTTTTGGCAATGTAGTTGGCAGAATCGTTCGCGTTGAAGTCGGGCGGCGCGTCAAAGAACAGCCCTTTGTAGCACTCGATGAGGTGGGACTGGACGCCCTTGCCTTCATCGTTGTTGGCCTTTGTCCAGATCAATCGAAGCATTCGTCGGATGCCGCTGCGTGCGTTGGGAATCTTGTAAGCATCGATGATCGTGAAGAAATCCATAGCCTCAATGACTTCGCTCTTATTTTTCGAGGCGAGGAGCTGCGTCACCACTTCAGCGGCCTCGTCCACGATGTCAATGAACTTCAAAGCCTCCACATAGTACTTCCTTGTCTTCTGCAGCATGTCCATCATCTGTGCAGTGGCAGCTTCCTCTTGCACCTTCCTGATCGCGGCTTCGCGCTCCTCCTCGGTCATCTCGTTGGGGTGCCTCGATTCCGGGGCCGCATTTTCCATCTGTGTCACATCTTGTAACAACGTAGTGTCCACTGTCTGCTCGCCCGGTGCTGCTCTCTCCTGGAGCTCCTCGGGAGGCTTCAAAGCGTTGATCTGCGCTTCACAATCCTCCAGCCTTGCGGTCCATTCTTTCGTCGCTAGTTGCCCGCCGTGGAGGCTCGTGAACGGATGGGTCGAGACGAGCTTTCCGAGAAGCTTGATAGCATTTCGTCGAACATTACTGCTCTTGTCTTCCAATGTTCGCGCCGCCAGTTCAGCCACAGTCTGCCTCCGCTTGGGAAATTTCGACTCCAGGTCGCACAGTTTGACGTATGCTTGGATCACCCTGCATCGGCAGTATGGATTGACGTCCAAGAACCTCTCCTCGAGCACATCGAAGAAGATACGGATTTGTGTTTTGTGATTTTCGCTCCGATCGTCTCCATCCTGCTTGCTAAGCATCGCTATGAGATTACCACAGACGTCGATCATGGCGCAACGCAGAGTGTAGGACTCGCTATCGAGCAAGTTTGCCAGAAGAGTCATCTGCTTGATGACCAGATGAGGCAACAGCTCAGAGATCTTGGTGAGGAATGTCGATATTGACTTCGGTCCCTTTTGATCGGTCCCGCTAAACTCCTTGTTGCTGACGTCTCGCAGGACTTCTTCTGTGAGCTGTGGGTAGTCGTACTGCTCCGCAAGGATCTGTAGAAACTCCGCCATGGGCTCCGAAAGGTGTTCGAAATAGGTCAAACTCTGGTTGATCGAGGTCTGAGCCGCTGTAACGCCATGTCAGTTGTTTCACTCCTGAAATGACTCGCAACATACTGTATGCGTGCCCATGGTGCTTGACTGCGATACAAAGCACCCTGAAGCAGTGCATTCGGATCGCCGTGTTCTTCACTCTGGCCTCGTTCTCGAGAATGTAATAGACGGGCTTCGTGAACAGGCCAATGAAGGTGTCGCGCTCGGACGTTGTGACGAATATTCGGCTCAGCTTTAGTTTGAGGACTTTGCTCATCCTATCGAGTGCAGTCTCTAATTGGGCGGAAGCATCCCAGTGTCCGTCCTTGGTGGTGCCTGACTTGGACTTTGCGCCTTTCCCTCGTCCACGCGCTGCGGGTGCCGATGCCGACTTCTCCAATGCTCTTGTCTCGACGGCCGATATTGTCCAGCGCAACAGGAAGCCGTACATCTCGAGGATTTGTTTGTGGTGAGGGAGCACATCTTGCTCGTCCGCTTCGATATCCGCATGCGCAAGGTCTGCCTGTGTCGAAAGCGCCGACACGATGAGATCGAGTATCTTGCCAAGCGTTGCTGGTGGAATCTGTGCCGAGTATCTAGATCGCCGGAAAAGCTCACAGTTAGGGTCCAGCTTCGAGGGATTTTGACCTTTAGGGTATATAGGCACGCACTTGAGCAAAAACTGCAGCGTATCAAAATAAGAGCTGCGAGTAATCGCATCTGGGCTCTCTGCGACGGCGTCAACCACAGGATCGAGCTCGCTGTTGATCAGCGCCGGCGCCGACAGCGGTTCCACGTCATTTTCGCATTCTTGCAGCGCCTGAGGCGCCTCGGGCGTGGCTATCGACGACGGATCAATGTCGTAGTTCTTGATCGCCTCGTTGATGTCGAAATCCACGCGCTCGTCCATGACCGCGGAATCGCTGGGAGGAAAGAAGAAAGAGAAGCGAGAAGACGCGACGAAAAGAGTCGTCGAATGCTTGTTTGTTGTTGTACACAAGTTTTGTGTTGCACACAAGTGACGGTGAAGACGTAGCTTCCCGCTGCAGGGGCAGTCGCGTTGTTTGCGGGGCGCGACTCTGTTTTGAATTAGCCAAACGCGGCCTAGCGCGTAATGATGCCCGAATGCGCACACGTCCGCAGACAGCTGCCAGACCAATAATAAACATTCACAGCTCCCATCGAACCTCGACACAGCGAAGACATGGCAAAGGCACGCGCGCATCTACGAAACCTCGACCACATCAACGTGCATGAGGACGACGACGGAAGGGAGGACCCTGAGGATACTTTGGACGAGAGCGCCGACCCGCTCGAGGAGAGCGGCCGCACCGTCGACACGAGCGATGAGGAGATAGACGACGCCACCGCCGACGAGATACAACGCTTCGAGGAGAGCTTCGTGGGCATCAACAAGCGCTACCGGGTCATCAACCGCATCGGCGAAGGTATGCCCCCATTGACCCCCTTCCTGCATGCATACGCGGTGAACTCACTCCCGCATAGGCACCTTCTCCACCGTCTACAAAGCCGAAGACCTTGAATATCACAAATACGACAACCGCTGGGACATCGACGAGCTCCAGCGCCGCAAATGGGCCTCGCCTTCCAGCCGCAAGCGCAACCAGCGAAAACCCCACTACGTCGCCATCAAGAAGATCTACGTGACCAGCAGTCCCATACGCATCTTCAACGAACTCGAACTTCTCCACGACCTCAAGAACTCGAGTGCCGTGTGCCCGCTTATTACCGCCTTCCGCCACCAAGACCAGGTCGTCGCGGTGCTGCCGTACTTTCAGCATGCTGATTTCCGCGACTACTACCGCGACATGAAGATCGGAGACATGCGGTTATATATGAAGAGCCTGTTTACGGCGCTGCGGTCGGTGCACCAGAAGAAGATCCTGCACCGCGACGTCAAACCAACAAACTTCCTCTACAACCCAGAGCAAGCGCGCGGCGTGCTCGTCGACTTTGGTCTTGCTGAGCGCGAAGGCACCGACTGGCACCAGTGCATGTGCACCATGCCGTACGAGGAGCGACGCTATCGTGTGGCCCACAGCGTTCACCTCCAAAACCAGCAAGCCGGTCACACAACCACACAGTATCCCAAGAACGACAGCAGGAGTAGTCGGCGCGCCAACCGCGCTGGAACGCGAGGTTTTCGCGCGCCAGAAGTCCTACTCAAGTGCACACAGCAAAACACGGCAATTGACATGTGGAGCGCAGGCGTCGTACTCCTCACCCTCCTCACGCGTCGCTTTCCCTTCTTCCACAGCGCTGATGATATCGATGCCCTACTTGAGATCACCACCATCTTCGGCCGCAAAAAGATGCGGGAGACGGCGCTGCTGCACGCACAGGTCTTCGAGACAAACATCCCGAGCTACAGTGAGCATGGCCACAGCTTGGAGAAGATTGTGCTTTGGTGCACCGGGCGTGCCAATGACAAGAACGGCCCGAAGAAGGAGCTCGAGGAGGAGGAGAAGGAAGCTGTGCAATTCTTGTATAAGTTGATGGAGTGTGACCCCAATCGGCGCATTACAGCGGACCAGGCGTTGAGGGATCCATTCATCACAAAGGCGTATGAGGGGAGTGAGACCGATGAGGATCTCGTGGATCTGGTGGCTGTTTAAGGATTGTACGAACGGCATGTGTAGATTGGGGGCGCATGATGTTGGTACGGCTACGACATATATGTAGGAGCGTACGCGAGCGCAGGATGCATGGCATATGGTGTTGGAGTTTTCCGGCTGAGGCATTTACGGTGGACGACTGCTATTGCGATACCCTTCAGCTTTGTATGATAGATACGCTTTACGGCATGGTTTGCGAGTTTATGAATAACATGCATCCCAAACCTAATTTCACTACCGTGTATGGTACAGCCGTGGTCTTCACTCGATACTCGGGTATGCTACACACCAACCAATGCTATGATATACACTCAAAATAGCTTGTACACAGCTCCATCATCTTCTCTCCCAGTGCTGCCGCTCACACCGCCTGCGACCCCGCCTCCTTAACCTCCTCCTTCGCCCGCTTCTCCTCCCTCGCCTCTCTCCCGGCCTCTCTCCTCCTCTCCCTCGCAGTCCTCACCTGCCCCGCCTCTCCCTCATGCTTCTCCCCCCTCTCGCTCCCCTCCCCACCATCATCCTCCGCTACCTTGACATTCGCCATCGCCTCCTCCAGTGTCGGAATCCTATACCCCTGTTTCCTCGCCTGCGCTAACCGCTCCAAACTCGTCTGCCGTCCTCTACTCGCGCTCCGAACATCCTTGAGCAACCGCTTCTGTATCTTGAGGTCCATGCGCTGCTCCTCCGTTAATATAGGCGCGCGGTCCTCGACGGGGCCGCCGAATGGCGCGACGATGGAGGTTACGACGTGGCGGATGGATTTGGAGACGCGCCAGCCGGAGGCGATGCGGACGATGTCGCCGGGGACGAGGGAGGAGGTGGGGTCGGATACGAGGTAGTGCTTGGGGTCGGGGAAGTGCTGCGCGATGCTGTGTTAGCTGGTGGGCGGAGACTGAGCGTGGGACCGAAGCGGGGGGGGGGGGGGTTGGGGGTTTGGGTGTGTGGGGGTTCTATTATACACTTCAGCGCCCCCCC
>JAFHBV010000557.1:0-20500 GCA_019022785.1 Pseudomonodictys pantanalensis
CTATATAATAGAATTAGTTATCTTTACTTATAAGTAGTTAACTCCTCTCTCTAATATCTACTAAATACTACTAAGAATCTTTAACTATTTATTAGTCTAAGTACTAATTAGATAAGCTAGCTTACTCTAACTTAGACTAAGTTTAGTAAGTAGAAGACCTCTTAATACTTTAACTATCTAATAGTATTAGAATAATTATTAATAATAGTTACTCTAATAATTTTATAAGCTTTAAGAAGTAGTATAGTAGAATCTATAGTAAACTTAGTAATAACGTTAGCTAAGTAAGTTAATCTAATCTAGTAACTATATATCTAAATTATAGAGCTAAGAGAGACTATAAGAGTCTAATAGTAATAGCTTTAACTAAGAATAGCTCTAATAGCGAAGCTATCTATATTAGAGAAGTATAATAAAGAATAAGATAGTCTTAGAACCTTTCTTACTAATATAGATCTATACTATTAGTTTAACGTAGTATTCTTTAATATAGAGCAGGATTAAATTCTAGTAACTAGAATATATATAATAGGTAAGATAGTAGCTTAGCTATAGTCTCTTACAGAGAACTATCTTTAGAACTTAGATAATATCTTAGACTATTATAATAATACTAAGTAAGTATTTAGAGATTAGAGATTCTTTAAGAAGGAGATTATAACTATATTTAGAGAAATAGATACGGAATAGTAAGTAGAAAGAGCTATATTAATAATTAAATAGAAAGGTTTAGCTATAAGATATATAGCGGAATTTAAATAATTATAAGCTAAGATTAACTAAAATAATGCGCTACTTAAGACAGCCTATTATAACGGCCTATAAGAAGATATAAAGAATGAAATCGCTAGAAATAATAAACTAGATAATTTATAGAATATAATTAAGCTAGTTACGCGCATTAATAACTGTATATATGAATAACGCCTAGAAAGAAAGCTTTAAGAACGACTAACTATAATTACTACTAAACGTAATTAGAGATTCTATAGTACTAAAAGAGATTAAAACGGAGATATAGTTATAAGTATAAATTAGATAAAAGACTAAAAGAAAAAAGATTATAAGAAAATCTAAAAATCTTAGTAGAATAGAATATCTAAGAAAGAATAATAAGTCTAATTCGCTAATAAGATCTATCTAAGGTATAGTAACGTTAGGTATTTTTAGAGAGACTACCTAATAAATAGTAAAACTAAAACCTATATAGTATAAATTATTATAGTATAATTAGTAGATAAGATAGACTAAGAGGCTGCTAAATAACTAAATTAGAAAAAGACTAATATTCTACTAGTAGTAATAGATTCTAAGCTATAAATATTATAACTAAGAGAAGAAAATTAAATAATAGTAGAGAATAATACTTAGATAGCTAATAAAGGCCTATATAAGCTACCGTAGAATAATTATAATATATACTATAAAAAATATAAAACTAAGTAGAAGGATTACTTTATAGAACTATAGATATTATACTATCTAAGCTATCGCCCTTACTATAATATATAAGACGAGAGTATACTAGAAGAATATATACTATAGAAAACTAGATACCTACTATACTACTAGATAAGAAAGAGATATTATACCTAGGCCTACTATATAAGGCACTTTAATAAACTTTAAGAAGAATATTAAGTTAAAGTACTAGAACTACCTCTAACTAAATAAGAGAAACTAGAGTTCTAGTTAAAGCCTATAAGAGACTTTAGAGAATAGAAAACTAACTTAAAACCTAACTAAGTAGTTACCTATTAAGAACGCAAATACCTAAAAGAATAAGATATCTATTAGATATACCTTAATAGATAGTATAATATAGAAAGCTACTAGAATTACGAAACTATTATAACCTTAGAAGCTATAGAGTAAGACTATAAGAAGCTCTTAAATAAAAAAAGAAGTAAGGTATAATAATAACTAATTATAGAAATTAAGTAGATATACTAGCGAAAGCTCTAAACCTAGTATATATAATCTAACTATAAATACTATAAAAGGTAGAAAAAGAGAATAGTAGAAGTACCTATAAATATATACTATAATAAGCTAAGCCTAGAAGATTATTTAGTACGGAACTATTACTAATATAGACTAAAGAGCTAGAAGTTAGTATATAAAAAACTTAGCTAGTTCTACTACTATAATAATAACTATAAACTTTATAGTAATAAAAAATACCTAGCTAAGTACTAGCTATAAGAACCTATAGAAGATAATATAGTCTAATATAATAATAGTAATTATAATAAAATATACTCTTAAGAAGAATATATAGTAAGAGACTTTTAGACTTACTTAATAAAGTATAGCTACTATAGGCTCTATGCGAAGATTATAGTAAGAGAAGCTTAATACTAAGACTATTTATAAATACTATTAAACGCCTATTAGATAAAGGATTACCTAACCTATAAGAGAATAGTAAAAAATAAGAATACTACTAAGAATAGAGTCTTAATAGTAATAGTATACTTAAAAAGACTCTTAATATCTAAAGTATTAGAATAAGAGAATTAGTTCTTAACGTACGCGTTAACGGATAACGGCTTAGAGTACTATTAGATAGTAGAGCTAAATAAATGCTTATATTACTAAGCGTAGTAGAGAGACTAAGAATTCTATATTAGCTTAAGAAAAAACTAATATAAGTAGTACTAGTAGATAACTTAACTATAGAATATAGTAGAGGAATAATACGTCTTAAAACAGCTAAAGTAACACTAGAGATAAAAGATATTAGTAATAAAAGATAATTAGATATTATAGATCTTAGAGATCTTAATATATTTATAGAGTATAATTAGCTATAATAGTATAACTCTTATATTAATTAGAAAAAATAAATAATTAGTAAGCGAGGCCTAGTAGTAACTATAGCCTAAGTAAGATAATTAGCTCTAAGAAACTAGTATATAACCTAGAATAGATAGTTTAGAAAGATCTTATCTTATAGAATAGCCTAAATCTATAAGAAGAACTCTTTATAAGTAGAAGTTATATAAGTTAGATAAGTTATAATACCTTAATAGAATAAACCGTTATCTATAACGCTAGATAAAGACGATCTAAAGATATCTTAGAATTATAAGAAATTCTAGGAATTATTTAAAAAATATAATAAAACCGACCTACTATAATACTAAAAGTAGAATTATAAAATTATACTTAAAGAAGGTATAGAGTTAAAGCTAGAGTAAATATATCTACTTACTCGCGACTAATAAAAAGTACTTTAAGAATATATCTATAAGAATATAAAAAGAGAATATATATAAGTAAGTAATAGCCTAATAGTCTCGCTAATACTATTTATACTTAAGAAGAATAAATAGTTAAGGCTCTACGTTAACTACTATAAGCTTAATAGTAAAACTAAGAAAAACTACTACTTACTACTACTTATATAAGAGCTTATAGATTAACTCTAGAGAAGCTATTAGTTTACGAAATTTAATATACAAGAAGAATTTTATTAAATATAGATTAAGAAAGGCTATAAGTAGATAACTGCGTTTAGGACCTAGTTTAGTCTCTATAAATATATAGTTATACTATTTAGGCTAATAAACGCTCTAGCTATCTTTTAGATAGTAATTAACTAAATATTACATAAATATCTAAATATATTCTATATAGCCTATATTAATAATATACTTATATACAGGAAAGGAACCTTTAAGAAATATAAGAAAGATATTAAGAAGGTATTAAAAAAGCTTTAGTAAAATAAACTTCTCTTATACTCTAATAAATATAAGTTCTATATTATAAAAATAGACTACTTAGAATTTATTATCTTAGATAAAGGAATTTTAATAGACTTTAGAAAGATAGAGATAGTAAAGAAGTAGCTAATATCTAGAATAGTTAAAGATATCTAGTTATTTCTAGACTTTACTAACTTCTACTAAAAGTTTATTAAGAGATACTCTAAAATTACGGCACTATTATTAGATCTAATAAGAAAAGAAGAATAATAGTAACTTAATAACGTATTTACGCTAAGATAACTAGCTAGAGAAGCGTTTAAGACGCTTAAAGAACTCTTTACTATAGCTCTAATACTATAAATATATAATCTAAAGAAACTATAATAAGTAGAGATAGATATATTAGACTACGCTCTAAAAGTAGTACTTACGTAAAAGAATAGTAATAGAAAATAGAGACTTATATTTTACTATTCCTAAAAGTTCTTAAGAGTAGAGCTAAACTATAATATTTATAATAAAGAGCTATTAGTAATAATAAACTCTTTTAAATAATAGTAAGCGTAACTAATAGATACTTAGTTCTAAATAGAAGTATAGTCTAACTACTAGAATCTAACTAGCTTTATAATAATAAAAAAGCTAAACTAATAATAAGTCTACTAAGCTAAAATAATAGCTAACTACGACTTTAAAATTTATTATAGACTAAAGACGTTAAATAGAGCTACTAATACACTTAGTAGACGCTTAGACCTAAAAGAAACAGACGTACTAGTAACGCATAATATAGTACTAAGAAGTAAGATAGATAGTACCTTATAGTATAACTAACTAAGATTAGTTAAAGTTAATACTATTCTAAGCTTAAAGAATTAGTAAAAATAGAAAATTAAGTTTACGCTAGACTCTTAGAATAGAACGCTAAAAAAGAACCTAATCTAGAATAATACTAATAAAATAAGAGTCTACTAAGTAAGTATAAAGATAAGACCTTATATCTTATAAGAACTTAGAGAGGAGTTAATATAAGACTTATATAAGTTAAAGAAATATAGATATCTAGAAATTAAAGAAATAGCCTAATAAGTTAGTAATAAATATTCTATTCTCTACGTATAAAAAATAATAGAAAGAGTAATAAATAACTATTTAGCTTATCTACAGAATAAGCCTAAGAGATATAAGCTCTATAAATTACTCTAACTACTTATACTACTTATACGCCTATAAATTAGCATTACGATAGACTTTATAGTAAAGCTCCTAAAATTCTCTAAACCTAAATTAGAATAGCTATATAATATAATATTAGTAATTATAAACTAATTAACTAAGATAGTATACTTTATATCTATAAAAGAGTCTATTATAGCTAAAGAAATAGCCTACGAAGTAATCTAAATATTAGTTATAAACTATAGGTTACTAGAATAATTTATTACAGATAGAGATAAGCTATTTATCTCTAAGTATTAGAATACGTTTTTAGCTAAATTAGAAGTAGAGAGAAAGCTGTTAATAAGCTTTTACTCTAAAATAGACAGCTAAACAGAACGTATAAACTAGATATTAGAGTAATACTTAAGAATATACGTTAATAAAGTATAAGATAACTAGGTTAAGTTACTACTTATAGTATAACTTATATATAATAGTATAAGATTCTTAATAATAGAATATTCGCTATATTATGTAAACTATAGTTATAAGCTAATTACTTACTAAAACTCTAAGAATATTAAAAGCTTATTAGCTAGAGCTAATAATAAGATATAACTTATAAAGGTACTTTATAAGAAAATAAGCTAAAATATAGCTTAATAGAACCTCTTAGTAGCTAAATTAGTAAATAAAAAAAGACTTAAGAGACTAATTCTTAAAAAGAGAGATAAAGTTTTCCTATTATAAAAAAATTTAAAAACTAAAAGACTATATAATAAACTAGATAACCTTTAAATAGAACTATTTAGAATTCTAGAAGTAAGAGAACTAGTATTCTATAAACTCCAGCTATCTAAAAGTATATAGATATACCTAGTATTTTATAAAAAACTATTAGAACTAGCACTACTAAATACTAAGCTTAAAATAAATATTAAACTTAAGAATAATAAATATAAGATTAAGGAAATTAAAAACTTAAGAAGAATTAATTATTAGTAGAAATACTTAGTTAAGTAGTAGAGATAGTCTAAGAGCTAAAATACTTAGAAACTAATATAAAACCTTACGTACTATAAGAGATTAGTAAATAACTTTTATTAATAGAATCTAAGCGTAAAGATACTAGATCTAAAAAAAAAGAAAAATCTAAAAAGTTTAGATTAAGAAAAGAGAAATAATTAAGATTACTCTATAACTAGCTTAGGTTAGTTAGTAGTTTAAGTTATAGTAGTTTAGATAAAATAATAGACTCTATACTTTTTAGTTTTTTCTTCTTCTAAGTAGTATTAATTATACTTTAGATATAATAGTTATAGTTAGTAAATAAGTATACACGAGTCTACGCTTTAAGAAGCTCTACTCTCTATTAAGCTAGTTAAGTCTTAAGTTAAGCTATTTCTAGCTCTTTTTTACGCTCTTCTTATTAAACCTTCTTTTAATCTTTCTCTAGAATAAATAGATCGTACTCTAAATAAGTATAGATATACCTAGCGTAACGCCTAGTTATAGCGTTTATAAAATAATAAAGTTTTAACTTCTAATAATAACTATAACCCGCAGCTATTTTAAGACTCTAAGCGCGAATTCTTTTAAAGTAGTTCTAGTAAGTTTTAGTTAATAATAGCTATCTAACCTACGGTAGTTATATCTAAGAATAAGATTTCTTAGATATAGTTAGAGCTTAAGATAAGAAGAAAGAATAAAGCCTAAGAACTACTTAGTAAGATAAGTAGATAAATCTTTATACTTTAACTACTCTACGCGGCGCGGCTAGAGTAAGAATATTAAAATAATATTAAGAAAAAGAAGACGAGTATTATAAATAGAGTTAAAGTAAGAAATAGTAAGCTAAGTAATATATAGAGAGAGATATTAATAGGCGTGTATTTATATAAGATAGTAGATTATAGTAATATAGTAAGACGCAGAGCTAGCTTAGATTATTAGTTACATAATATAATATCTAGCTAAGACGTAGATATCTATAGATATTTATTATATCTACAGATATTTAGAGATATCTACTAAGACTATAGATAGAATAATAAAGAATAGAACTATATAAATTAGTAAGACTTTTTTAAGTTTAGTTCTTTATAGTTAACTTACTATAGTTCTATACTCTTAGATTATTATTATAAGTAATATAGTACTTATTATTCTATATAATAGAATTAGTTATCTTTATTTATAGATAGTTAACTTCTCTCTCTAATATCTACTAAATACTACTAAGGACCTTTAACTACCTATTAGTCTAAGTACTAATTAGATAAGCTAGCTCGCTTTAACCTAGACTAAGTCTAGTAAGTAAAAGACTTCTTAATACTATTATCTTCTTCTTAATTATAACTATAAGTATAAGCTAAGCTTTAATATACGTAAATTTATTAATAATTAACTCTTATTATTACAAGAACTTATAGTAAAACTTCTTAAGAGACTAAGTAAGAGTAAGAGCGTAGGTAATTTTATAGTAAAAAAAATAATATTTATAAAAGAGATACTAAAGAAGTAATATAAAGAGTAGATTTAATACTTAAATATAATAAGAATAGGCTTATAAGATCTAGTAGGCTATTAAAAGAGGTAGAATAACTTTAGTAGTAAATTATAGAGAGATAAACTACTTAGAGGCGAGATTAGCCTATATATAAAAATTAATAGAGAATAAAAGATACTTAGAATATTATCGTATTATTAGAATTATAATTAATCAGCTTCTGCTATTAAGAAACGTTAGGCAAATAAAGAATATTACTAAAAATACAGTAAGTAATATAGTAAAGAAATACTACTCTATATTTTAATTTATATAGTAGTAGTTATCGTTACGGCTAGTATAGTATTAAATATAAGATATAAATATAGTAAAAGGTCTAAGTTATAATCTTAAAGTACGAAAATTTATTTTAATTTATATTTATAAATAATAAATATTAGAAAGCTATAATAATAGTTATATATAAATTTTTTTTTTTTTTTAGCTATATTTCTAAACTATTATCTCTAGAGTAAGGTCTATACTAAAGTAGGTTAGCTAACCTCTCTATTAGCGGGGGTAAGTTTAGAGTATTTTATAGCTTAATCAGTAAAAGCCGCGATGCTTAGTCCTCAGTCGAGTGGCGTCCCCAGATGACTAAGCTGCCCTACGTAGTTAGTTTTCACTCAATCTTCAGCTCAGCTGAACACAGCTAAAGCTGCCTCATAAAGTAGAACCAGATTGGAGAATCGTTAAATGATCACCTCTTTGTCATTCTCTGTCGTCCCACATCGCGCAGGCTCATCGAAAGCCCTCTAGCACCGCTCCTACCGCAACCCACTTTCTCACCGCTTCCCCCGAGTTAGCTCCACTAGCCGCGCATATCAACCTGCAAAGAAAACGTCGGAAGGGCACACCTAAGTCGATGGCAACACAATGTTTTCAAGGTACAAATGGAAAATTGTAGGAAGAGAGAAGTGCAAACTGGTATTTACACTCTACGGCCAGAAGAAGTACGTGGAAGCCGAAGAGCTACTCCGGCAGGTGGTGCGAGATCAGGAGAAGAAGCTTGGCGAAGACCACATTGATACGCTTAACAGCAAGTACTGGTTGGGGCGTACACTTTGCCAACAGAAAAAGTACGATGAGGCTAGAAAGTTGTTGCCGCAAGCGTTTCAGGCACAGGAGAAGGAGCTCAGTAAAGACCATATTGGCATTTTCTCTATTAAGCACTGGTTTGGGTGTGCACTCTATCGGCAGAAGTACCCCTCCAACTTTTTCGCGGGGACTCGTGCGTCTATCGCAGAATATGCCTACTCTTCGGTTGAATGTCTGTATTGTCGACTTTTACTCCATGCAATCAGCCAGCTTTATCCAGGGTGGATTGACGAACGAAGAGAGATGAAATTTGTTAAGATATACGGTGTGAGACTTTCCTGGAATTCGCAGCCGTACTTCCAACTGCAGCTGACCGGCGAGGGATTAATCGGAATTGAATCTGACAATATTGAGATTCGTATTGATACTGGTCAGTCTCATCTCGCTCCGTTTAATTTTTTTTTTTTACAAATGCCTTTCCAACGTTACTAAATTTTGTCAAGATGATGAATTAAGCTGGAATGTCGATCCACGCGGCTCTCTTTCAAGATTCGAATGGGAACAAGCCGAATCTTGGCTAAAAAATTGCGTCAATTCCCATGCAGTCTGCCGCATACCGAATCCTCACTTCGTCCCTAAACGGCTTTTACAAGTCAAGGATAGTGATTCAAACCTACGTTTGATTGAAAGAAAGAATTGGGACCAACATTGTGCAAAGTACTGCGCACTGAGCTACTGCTGGGGCCCTCAGGGCGACAATGTTCTCACAACAAAAAACGAAAATGTAGAGCAGCACCTAAGGGGAATGAGACTTTCTTCCATGCCACAAGTCAGTATTACCCCAATCCCAACCGTAATTAGCAGCACCCACCTTACCATATTTTCGCCAGACGATTCAGGACGCTGTAATAATATGCCGGTCATTAAACATCCCGTACCTATGGGTCGACGCTCTTTGCATCATCCAAGACGATGACGGCGAGCGAGATTGGTATGAACAATCCGGCGAAATGTGCGAGATTTACTCAAATGCGCACCTTGTCATCTCCGCCGACGCATCTCCGTCAGGTAATTTTGGTTTCCTGCCCGGCCGTGACCATATCAATAAGCCGTGGAAAATCGTTCGAGCTTTCGAGGCAACTACCGACCGTCAATTAATTGCCTCAGTGCGCGCACACAAGGCTAACGCCGGTGTATTTTACAGCAGTAGAGCTTGGAATGGAAAATCTCTCAATCCACTGCTCCAGCGCGGTTGGGCTCTCCAGGAAAGCATGCTGGCTAACAGACTTCTTCGCTTCAAGTGTCATGGTATGGAATGGGAATGTAATCATGCTCATAAGGATGAAATAAATCTTATGAGTCGAACCATCCGTCTAGCCAAGCTCACACGTATTTATCCCAACCTGGAGTCGGAACTACCAAAAAGGCAATTCAATACTATCTACGAAGAAGAGGTATTCCCTCGCCACATTACCGATTTCATGGATCAGAACACATCAGCCTCAACATACCATGCTTGGCAAGGAATTGTGTCCCACTACACTAACAGAGATCTAACTAAGATCGCTGATAAACTCAGTGCACTGTCCGGTCTCGCACGCCTTGTGTCTGAAGCACTACCCGTCAACCAGGAAGCGTACCTCGCAGGGCACTGGAAAGACGATCTAGCCAGCAGTCTCCTATGGTATATTAGCCAACCCAAGCTACCAAACCGCTCGTCCCCCTATCGGGCACCCAGTTGGTCTTGGGCATCGGTCAATGGCCAAATCAGTTACTTCCATGAACAATACCAGTTTCACTTCATGGAATCTCTTACAATTCACTCTGCTCAATGCTGTCCTTACCCCTTGGATCCCTTCGGCCGCGTAACCTTCGGTGAACTCTCCGTCACCGGCCTTCTCGTCTCCGTTTTTCTGCATATATCGTCGACAAAATCCTGCAGGACCCAATACACCGGCAATGGTGGCTGCGCTCGACATCCCTACCCGGATCAATTTTCCTGGGTGAGCCTCTTCCCTGGTGAGCCCAGTTTTAAACACGCCAATCGTTATTACGAAGTTCTGCTGGATGACAAAATTTCCCCTGAATTCCTACTTTCGATGGATTTTACGTGTCTACTTATTGGCAAGCATGTGGATACCATGACTGAGGGTTGTAGGGTGTGGTGGCTTGTCTTGAGGCGAACTTTGACAGACGAAGACTGTTGGGAACGGATTGGTATTGGGTATTTCCACGAATATCGGAAGAGCCTGCAGTTGTTTGACAACAGATTGGCGGAAGAAAAGACGATCAAGCTGGTCTAGAGGTGATTTCGATGTCATTCTTTTTGCTCTCGTGGGCATCTCAGCATTGCGATGACGATTACTCTAATTATTTGCCCAAAAGAACGGCATTATGACATTAGGTTGGGGGATTGAAAAATTGGGGTTGGTGTTGCGAGGCGCGATTTCGGAGGGATGGTCTCGTCGCGAAGCTGAGTAAGACTGAACTTACTATTATCGCTGCGTCGCAAAAGACGCATTGCTTCGCACGGAGCTGAACGGTAGCAAGCGGTAGGAATGACACTCCGTCGGGTTCAAAGACGGCAGCTTGACGGAAGAGATGAGTAGTATTACTCTAGGGTATTAAAGGTTGGCAAGCATACAGGATCATAGAACGCTAGGCTATACCGAAAACTACCTCTAGAGAATAACGGCGTAGGAGTATTATAAGCTTTACTTTTAGTAGAGAGATACGGCTAATAGGCACAGTACCTAGTACGGCGCGGGAAGGCTAATATATAGAAAACTACTAAAGAGTTCTAATAGAGATCTGTAGTTTTAATAAAGATATGTATAAGGTATTTATACGTACTATATTACAGGTAATGTAAGTACTAAATACAGTAAAGAATATAATAAGCTGTAATACTCTATAGTATATAAAATTTAATAAAGATATATTTTAGAGAAACTTAATTTAATTTATTATACTTATTATAGTTTTAGTAGTAATTCTAAGTATACTAATTAAATATATATATATAAGATATTTGTGCGTACTATATTATAGATAATGTAAGTACTAAATATAGTAAAGAATATAGTAAAAAATATAGTAAGCTATAATACTCTATAGTATATAAAATTATAAAAAAGTTATTTAAATAGTAAGTATTAGTAATAGCAGCTAATTAGATTAACGTAATTTAAAAGATTAGTCTAATAATAAGTATAGATAAAAGCTACTACCTTTAAATATACTATAAATACTAAGTAGATCTATCTAAAGTTCTAGTATTAATAGTAAAAAATATAGAGATATTAAGAAGTTATTCTATAAGTATAGTAAAAGAATCTACTAGTTATAAGTAAAAAGTTTTCTAAGATATTATAAAATAAAGTTATAAGTAAGTATAAAGGCTAGTATTACTATTTTAGATAAGATATATTAATTTAAATATCTAAAATATATCGTCTAATCTTTATAAATATAGATAATTTAAAAAATTATAAATATAAAGCTAAATTAAATAAAGAGATCTATATATTTAGATATTATAAAGTAGATAGCTAGTCTATTAATAATAAAGATACTAATAAGAACTCTAAACTCTAATATATATATATTCTTATATTTAGTTACTATCTTCTTCTTAATTATAATTATAAGTATAGGCTAAGCTTTAATATACGTAAGTTTATTAATAATTAGCTTTTAAGACTATATAGACTTATAGTAAAACTTAATAGTAGAGGTATTTTAATAGTAGATAAGATAGTATTTATAGATAAGATATTAAAAGAGTAATATAAAAAGTAGATTTAATACTTAAAAGTAAAGAGATTAAAGTTATAGAATTTAGTATTAAGCTATTAAAGAGGTAGAGTATAGAATATAGAAATAAGTAACTTTAGTAGTAGATTATAAAGAGATACTTAGAAGTAAGATAAGTAAAAATTAATAAAGAATAAGAGATACTTAGAATATTATTATATTATTAGAATTATAATTAATTAGCTTCTGCTATTAAGAAACGTTAGATAAATAAAGAATATTACTAAAAATATAGTAAATAATATAGTAAAGAAATACTACTCTATATTCTTTACTATATTCTTTACTATATTTAGTACTTATATTACTTATAATATAGTACTTATAAATACCTTATATATATATAATATATAAAATTATAAAAAAATTATTCTTCTAGTAAGTATTAATAATAATAGCTATCTAAATTAATATAATTTAAGAGATTAGTCTAATAATAAATATAGATAAAAGCTACTATCTTTAGATATATTATAAATATTAAATAAATTTATTTAAAGTTTTAGTATTAATAGTAAAAAATATAGAGATATTAAAAAGTTATTCTATAAATACTATAAAGAAATTTACTAATTATAAGTAAATTATTAAGATCCTGCCTAGCGACGTCGTATTTAAAGAACTTTAGATTACTAAGAGTATATTAGCTTAAGACTCTTTAGTTAATTCTTAGAGCGAAGTATAGGCGACGGTTAATAAGATAATAAAGAGTAGTTTCTAACTAAATAATAGCTATTAACTAGAGAGAGTAATTATAAATATCTAAAAGATATATTATAATATATTATATACTAAAGAGAGCTCTCTATACTTTTTTCTTATTTAAAGATTATAGAGATTCTTTTACTCTTAAGCTCTTCTTACTCTTAAGAGAGTATAGAGTTACGTAGAGCGCTAAGGTAATATTACTTAGTAAGTAGAAATACTCTACTATAGTTTATAGCTATAAGAGAGTATTACTTCTTTAGTATAGTAGAGCTTTTTAGAGTTATAATATTATCCCCTCTCTCTAATAACTTCGTTCTTAAAGTTTTAATATATCTAAGGCTCCTTCTTCTAATAGTATATAATATTATTTAAATTTATTAGCCTTTATTAATACTTTTAGTAACGTTATACTTATAGCTTACTGTAATTATTATAAGACGCGGCTAGTATATAAGATATATATCTATTCTAATTATTATTCTAAGTATAATTAAAAAAATCTAAAGTTCTATAATATTTAGATTTCTAAGAATAAGTAAGTAGTAATTTATAAGAAAAAAGAGCGTCTTTAGACTCATCTTATCGCGATTAAGAAAGAGAAGGCTAAGATTAAGAAGACTTTACGTAATAATATAAAGCGCGTAGTAGAAGCTATTTTAGTAGAAGATATCTTATTATAGCTTTTAGAGAAATAGAAGGCTACGCCTATTATTACTAATAGTCTTACTCTTTTACTCTTTACTTAGAGTACTATAGATAGTCTATCTAATATTATCTAAGATATAAAAGTACCTTCTTTTCTATCTCTATTTTAGGTAAGAAGATCTATTTATTTAGTTTATCTTAACTTCTTTATTAGATTATTCTAGTATATAAGTAAATATAGTACTTTTTTTAAAACTTATTAAGTAACTGCTTATAGTTTTATAGATTAGCTTTAGGTTTTTAGGTATTTTTACTTTCTAGATATCTTTTCTACTTAACTAACTACTCTTAGTAGAATTTATTATCTTAAAATTCTCTTTATCTAAATTCTTAGTAGTCTTATAATATCTTTACTTTAAACTTATTATCTTCTTTAGTTGCGTAGTAGAACTTAGTCTATATTAGTATTTCTAGATTAGCTAGCTCTAGTAAGAATATATAGAATATAGAGTATATTTTTACGTTATTAGATAACTTAAGTTAATAGTTTACTAGACTAGTTTACTTAGAAACTAAAAATAGTCTAACTCTAACTTAGTTTAATCTCTTACTTAGTTAAGTTATTTACAGATTTTTTATAAGAAGATATGCTTTATCTCTCTTTTTTAGCTAAGGTACTATTTTTCTTTTCTAATTAATATATAAAATACTTTTACGTTACGCTATTTTAAGATAGTATTTTATCTATTTATAGATTTCTTTTAGTTTATTAGTATTATATATGGCTACTTCTATCTTAATACTTAGTATTATAGTTTTAAAGAGATTTAGATATCTCCCGTAGTTTACATAGAATAGTATTTACCTCGTAGATTCTAATATCTTATTATTATATACTATTTATACTATAGATAATAGTAAAACCTAATTATCCTATTATTTATTACTATAGATTCTTAGATAGGTTTTTATAGTTCTATTAGTTCTTTCTATTTATCTATCTATTTATAGGTAATAGGCTATTAATAGTTTCCGCTTTATACTTAGTTACGCGAGTAATATTATCTAGTAGTTTAAGATAAATAATTTATCTCTATTGCTAATAATTAATTGTAGTATTCTATAGTAACGTATAAGTTAGTCTATTAGTACGTATTCTAGTTACCTTACTATATAGTTATTTCTAAATAGTACTATTTCTACGTACTTAGTAAATTAGTCTATAATTATAAGTATAGTATTATATAGTATATTAGTAACAGAGTCTAGTAACTTAGATAACTCTATTATAAAATCTATTATAATATTAGTCTATAGTATATCTAGAAGTTTTATTACCTATAATTCTTTATAGAGTGCGTAGATACTATACTTATTCTTCTTATAATCCGCGTACTTATTAATAAAGCGTATAACTTTATTCTTTATTTTTAGAAAGTTATAGTATTATCTTATTAGCTTTATAGTTCGGGTTATTTCTAGATATCTATATAGTAGGTTATCGTAATATTATTATATTATAACCTTCTACAGTTTCTCTAGTACTTTATTTATAATTCTTAGTATTAAGTTAATCTATTATACTAGTTCTAGCGTTCTATTTTTATTTTACTTTAGTATAGCGGCGTTAACTTTTGTTTTTTTCTTTATTATATTACTTCTTCTACTAAGTGCGTTAGCTCGTCCGTTTTCTTATTCTAGTTAGTAGAGAATTCTAAACTTATACTATTCTAATTATTCTACTTATCTAACGTATCTTTTTATTAGTTTTTTTATAGTTATAAAGTATATTAGGTTTTTATAATCTATTAGAATATTAAGGCTAGAGCTGCTAAGTATATATACTCTCTAATATCTAAGTACTTTAACTATTACTATAAGTTCTTTATTATATACGTTATAGCGTTCTTCTAGTTCTAAGAACTTACGTAAATAGTACGTAATAGAGTACTATTATTCTTTCTTATCTTACTAGCTAATATAAGCTTTTATAGTAAGATTAGATGCGTTAGTCTTAATTTATACTAGTTTATTAGATCTAAATATAATAAGTATAGATAGTTTTACGTATACTTATTTTAGCGTCTTAAATGCTTTTTCTTACGCTAGTCTCTATATAAATAGTATATTCTTCTTTATAAGTTTAGTAAGTAGGATAGTTATCTTACTATAGTCTCTAATAAACCTTCTATTAAAGTTATAAAATCTAAGAAATTCTTATATCTCTTTTATATTTATAGGTTATAGCTATTCTTATACTATTTTAATCTTATCTAGGCTTATCTTAACTCTCTTTACTCTAATTTAGAATTCTAGGTATTCTATCTCTTACTTATAAAATTTGTACTTTTTTAGATTAAGTTATAAGTGCGCTTTATCTAAGCAGGTAAAAACCTTCTTATTATATTCTATATATTTTATAAATATTTCTAAGTATATAAGAATATTATTAAGATATACTACTATAAAGTTATCTAAGTATACTCTTAGTACATTATTAATAAGTATCTAAAATATTACTAGCGCGTTTATAAGTCTAAATAGTATTACTATATACTTATAATATCTATATCTAGTTTTAAAGGCTATTTTCTATTTATCGCCTTTCTTAATTTAATATAAGTAGTATTCTTCTCTTAGGTTAAGTATTATAAAGTACTTTATCTTACTTAGTTAGTCTTATAGCTTACTAATATTAGGTAATAGATATTAGTTCTTAATTATTATATTATTTAACTTATAGTAGTCTACGTATAGCCGTAGTTTCCTATCTTTCTTAAGTATAAAGAGAATTAGATATTCTACTAGTAACTTAGATTCTTTAATAAATTCTTAATCTATATTCTTCTTAATATATTTCTATACTTTCTAAAGTTTCTTTTTTATAAGTCTATATATTAGCTCGCTTATTAGGTATATCTCTTCTTTAAGATCTATTTAGTAATTTTAGAGTTAGTATTTTAGTAGCGATTCTTTACTTACCGCTTTCTAGAAGAGGTAACTCTACGCTTAGTATTTCTTAAATATTATTAGTTTATCTTTTTAAGCTTTCTCTTTAGAGCTCTTAAAAATTATATCTTCTCTTAATAATCTTCTCTTTTTATTTTTAACCTAGTTTCTATTTAGCGTTTAAGAGGCTAACTATTATTTTCTCTTACGCGTCTTATTTAAAGTAATATTACCTATTATCTTTTTATCTACTAGCTATTCTAGTTACTGCGTAGGCTTTATTCTACGTATATATTTATAGTTCTTAAGTAAAAGTATTTTCTCTACTTAGTTAATCTTTAGGTTATACTTTCTTAACTAAGGTAATTCTAATACGATATTATAGGTAGCTAATCTAAAATAATTAAATTTAATTATCTTCTTATATACTCCTATATTTATACTTATATTACGTATTTCGTGCGTAACTTAAGATTATTCTAGTATTAGTTATCTATTCGCGACGTAAAGTATATAAGAGCGTTACTTTCTTACTATCTATAGCTTTATCTTAGATACTGCGTCTGCTAATATATAATTCTCTTATACGCTATAATTAAGTAGTACCTTTATATTATATCTATTAAGCGTAACTTTTAGTTTAATAAGTTCTTTAGAGTTTATAGCTATAAGACTTCTAAGTCTATAATTAGATTAAGTTACTAGTCTAAAAAAGACTCTAATTTAGTAAATCTATTTTATTCTTTCTATTTCTAATATTTATTATAATTTAGGTTTAAGTACGTCTGCTATTTTAATTAATTATAGTTACTATTAAGTATAACTTATATCTATAGTAAGTCTACTAAGTTCTTATAGCTTAGAAACTATAAACGTTCGCGTTTATTCTAAAAATAATATATATACTTATCTTTATTATAATTATAGTACTAATATTTACACCTAAAGCGCTGCGTTAGAAACTAACCTACTTTAGTTTTATCTAAATAGTATATAATATAGTCGTTGTATTTATACGCTATTTATAAGAGTAGTTTATATATAGAGTTCCTTTAGTTATAGTTATAATAGTATTTCTTATTATTTAAGATCGTAGCTAAATTCCTCTTATTAACGCGTACTAGGCGTTAGTATTTAAGCTTCTTTCTTAGTAGCTAATTCTCTTTATTTAAATTCTCTACTAATAACTCTACCTCGCTCTAATCTATATAATACTAGTATAGTACTAAATTATAGAGCTTACTACTTATACTACTATCTTATTTATATTTTTTATACTCTTATTTATACGTTACTTATTCTTACTTATTAAGTTATTTTTATAGTCTCTTTACTAGTATATACTTCTCTAAGATCTTTACTAATACTATCTTTTCTTTAAAGATTATTTAGATATTACTGTTAATTCGTTTCGTAATTTCTACCTCTATCTAAAATAGTAGGTATAGACTAAGATAGAGTATAAACTTTTATAGTTTATTATAAAGTTATTCTTAGTTTTATTATTATTATTAGTCTCTTTCTAAATTATAGATTTCTGTTATTAACTATTCGTATTATAGTAGAATTTTCTTCTATATTAGTACTATTATTTAGTTCTTCTCTTAAGTAGACGTTCTTATTATATTAATCTATTTTTCTTTAAGTCTCTCTTTTATAGTTAGTAGTTCTAAATGTCGTAGTATTATTATTTAGTCGCGGGTTAATAGGTTCGTTATAATTAGTACTCTCTTAAGATTTCTATTCTTAGTTATATATTCTCTAAACTCTTAAGCGTACTATTTTTTATCTTTCTCTTCTATTTCTTTTTATTCGCCCTTTTATATTATATAGTAATTAATCTCTTAGATTAATTCTCGCTGTTTATTAGCGTTTAGCTATAGGTCTTATTAAACTTTCTACTTAATTTATCTAGTAGTTTTATATAGAATAAATAGTTTAGTAGCTAGCTTATTATTTAGAGTTTTTAGTCTTTATTTATTTAGAGTACTCTTATTTTTTAGGTCTATATATTTAAGTAAAGCGTTCTTATTATCTTATATAAAGTATTCTTTAAAGCGTTTAGCGTAACTCTCTTTCTTATTAAAGCTTATATATTTCTATTCTCTTTCTACTAACGCGTAGTAGTTAACTTCTTAGATTAACTCTTATTTATCTCTAGTACTTAGCTAATTATCTCTCTAGATTAGTACTCGTATTCTCTATACTATTATCTATAGTATAAAAGTACTATTATTAGGTTTATCTAATATAAGTTCTAGAATATCTTAGTCTTTACTAATATTATAGTTATCTTTAGTTAGGTTAGTATTATTATCTTATTCTATTACTACTTTCTAATCTGTAATTTCTTTATTAGTAATTATTATATTAAGTTAATATATAACTTTATTCTTTCTCTAGTAGTTCTAGGTATAATATCCTACCTTACTATAATTAAAGTAGGTATTATCTCTTTTCTTATACTTACGCTTCTTTTTATAAGACTTCTTCTAGTTATTCTTTATTATATTTCTAAACTAAACTCTTTTTATAAGGCTTAGTCTATAAGCGTCGTATTTCTTTAGCTTATAGTTACGTAAGAACTTAATCTTTAGTATCTTATTATAACTATCTTTAAACTAATTTTCTACTCTTATTTCTAGTCTTAATTTATAAAGTTTAGTATTAAGTCGTATAGCTTCTTAGTATAAGCTATTTAGAGTACTAGTATTTACTTTACTATATATTAGCTCTATCTTAACTTTATTCTTAAGTTTTTATTAATATATTCTCTTAAGCGCGTTATCGTTCTATTCTATTTATATTATATAGTATTAGAACTTAGTAGTATAGTTAGCTACTAAGTAGTATTATTAGAGTTATTAAATAGCTTATTTAGCTGCTAACTTCTTATTTACTAATCTAAATACCTTTTATATACAGGTTTTAAAGATATAAAAGTCTTTAAATATTATAGTAATATTAGCTTTATTATTAGTATCGTTTAAGTACTTAACTAAGTATAGCTTAATTTATTTAAAAGCGTTACTTTAAAGGCTATTTACTACTCTAACTCTCTTATTCTTATTCTTTATATTTATAGTAGTAATCTTAAAGTATAAGTTCTACTATAGTAACTAATAATTAAGTTTATTATAATCTCTATAGTAAAGATTTAGGTACTAGATCTTACTAATCTTTTCTATATTATTATTATTAAATATACTTACTTAAAAGTAATTATAATATTAAGATCTTATTTAGTAATATTATATTTAAAAAACTTTAGATTACTAAGAGTATATTAGCTTAAGGCTCTTTAGTTAATTCTTAAGGCGAAGTATAGGCGATAGTTAACGAGATAATAAGAAGTAATTTCTAACTAAATAATAGCTATTAACTAGAGAGAGTAATTATAAATATCTAAGAGATATATTATAATATATTATATACTAAAGAAAGCTCTCTATACTCTTCTCTTATTTAGAGATTATAGAGATTTTTTTACTCTTAAGCTCTTCTTACTCTTAAGAGAGTATAGAGTTACGCAGAGCGCTAAGGTAATATTACTTAGTAAGTAGAGATACTCTACTATAGCTTATAGTTATAAGAGAGTATTACTTCTTTAGTATAGTAGAGCTTTCTAGGGCCGTAACATAAATATAAAAGCTAATATTATTATTCTAAGTAAGATATATTAATTTAAATACTTAAGATATATTATCTAGTTCTCTAAAGAATATAAATATAAAGCTAAGTTAAATTAAAAAAAATCTATATATTAGAGTATTATAAAGTAAAGAGAGATTTATTTCTAAAATTTAAAGCTTAAATCTTCTATTATATATATAAGGTATTTATACGTACTATATTACGGGTAACGTAAGTACTAAATATAGTAAAGAATATAGTAAAGAATATAGTAAGCTATAATACT
>JAFHBV010000558.1:0-20141 GCA_019022785.1 Pseudomonodictys pantanalensis
CCCCCCCCCCGCCCCCCCGCCCCAGCCGCCCCGCCCCCCGCCCCCGCCTCCCCACCCCGCGCCCCCCCAAGAGAGAGGCAAGCGTACCGTTCTACGATGCCCAGTCCCACACGGTAGCCCAGGGCTTCGAGGCGCTGGAATACGGCTTCGCGGGCTTCTTCCTCGTCTACCACCGTCGCTGTGCCCCCGCCTAGGCCGCTTGCGCCGCCTATTATGCTGCCCTCCTCGTCTTTCCTGCCTGCTCCGCCTGCACCTGTGCTACTTGCATTCTGTGATGTAGGCGGATACGACCCGGAATGCACAAATGCCTCCTCGCGCAGCGCTAGGTCGGCCGTTATCCGGTACGCCATGGGCACGAGCTCGATGAGCAGGAAGTCTAGACATGACGTGTTGAGGAATGTGGCCGTCGGGTCGATGTAGGCGCTTCCGGGGGTGGCGCCGGGGGCTGTGGAGGGGTCGGGGTGGGACATTGGGGTGGTGGGCGCTGGGGCGCGAGGAGTGTTGGGGAGTTTATATTTATTACGGGGTGGGGAGGTTGGTTGCGCGGAGTGGTGGGTTGTTAGCGGCGAGAGCTGGAGAGTGTTTGGGGAGTAGGGAGGTAACTTAGAGGAGGTGTGGCGTGGGGAGAGTTGTGAGTTTGAGGTGTAGAGGGTGGTGAATGGTGGGAGTGAATTGAGGGCTGAGGGTGGTGGAGCTTGAGCTAGCGTGGGTTGTGAGCGCGGATGATCGACGCAGGGATCATGGCTCCAGCGTCGTGGCTTTGGCATCTTTCCTCGACCCATACCTGTCAAGCCAATGCTTCAACAATTCTAAGTTAGTTGCCATCCAGATCAACCATCATTATCGCTACTCAAGCCACAAGAACGCGCAATAGGCTCCCTGATTCTGATGGCGTTCTGCTCAGGGATTAATCCTACCCGGATTTGGATGCGTGCAGCACACACGAGGCTGAACATGGCTGCAGCTGAAAAAAGTTGCCGTGGCACTTGATAAGCTGCTTTTCGGGGTTTAATACATCTAGCTTCTGGCTGCTTCAATCCCCAGCTTTCTACCACGCCTTGCCACCAATTACCACGATAATCCACATCCGCCCGAACGGCCAGCAGCTCTGGCTCGCGACAACAGGCAATCTAGACTAGACTCACAGATTGTTGCTTGCTACTCAGGCCGACTGATGCGCTAGATCGGATTCGAAAAACGTGGTTCCTCTCGGCTACTCTCCAGGATTCAGCATGGCATCAACGACATCAACCACCTCGTCCAGTTCGCTGAGTCCAAACGACGTAGAGCGATTAGAGTTGGCCATTCAATCAGATAATGTAGACGATGTTCGCGAGATTCTTGATGCGAGTCCACCCCCGGCCTCTCAAATTCCTCGTCTTATGGCGCGCGTGTTTCATTCGGCATGCGAATTAGGGAACGAGGATATCGTTAGGGTTCTTCTAGAACATGGAGCTTTACCGGATCGTGCGGATGAAAACGGCATCAAGCCTCTACATTACGCCGCCCAGTTTGGACGGACAGCCGTTGTCGCTGCACTTCTGGAATATGGAGCGTCTCCGAATTGCGTGGACCAACAAGGCGATACTCCTCTGCATAATGCCGCCCGCAGCTGGAATAGTGGATCGGAAGACGTCGTTGCAGTTCTCCTAGATAAGGGTGCGTCTCCAAAGTGCTTGAACCACGAAGGCGAAACTCCACTTCATGTTGCCGCCGCTATGTTTGGAAGGCTAGCGATTGTGAAGCATCTCGTCGAAGCAATTCCGGAAAACGACAGAGCGGCATACATCAACTTGGGCGCGAAACATCCTGCGTCTGCCGGCATGACGGCACTTCATGCAGCCTGCGGTTTCGGTGCTTATGGCGGTTGCGCCGAATTTTTGTTAGCGAGTGGCGCCAATCGCAATGCTGTTTGGGACGGAGGTCCTAAGCGTGGGACTCGTGAGAATAGGTGGACTGCTGCTCACTGTGCCTGTTATTATTTTCGACTCGACGCCATGAAACTCCTTCTCGAGCCCAACTCAGATGTCTTCGGTAGCCTACTTTCGGCCGACGAATTCGAAACTCCGCAGACCTGTCTTCAGCGTGCTTGCAAACACGAAAATCACGCATGTGTGGAATGGCTACTGGACGTTATGAAGATAGAGGACATTCATAAGCTAGACGGAATGGGAGACTCTGCTTGGGATATCGCATTATCCCATTTCGATGATAAGAAATACAGAGTAGCTGTTATGTTCGCGACAAAGGAGAAGAGAGAAGACTTTCATGACGATTGCAAGTGGAACTATGACTGTGGAGCTCTAGCGGGATTTGAGCAGTGGACATGCAGGCTCAGTAATGTGAGTGTTCCTCTGCCACCATCCCATCTTGTCTTTGAGTCTGTAGCCCTCTATTTCTGGCCAAGGGACTTTATCCAACGAGAGCCGTCTGCACCCTAGCCCCAAGAACGCTCTATCATGTAGCTGCTCGCAGAGGGCTCCAATCTAGGAAACCGTCTAGGGCAATGACTCCTCGTTGCGTCTATTCTGCTCGAGCGTACTAACAGCCTTCAGTTACCGGGTTTGGTCGTAAGTAATCGTCAACCTGTTAGATCCCTGCCAGTCTCCTCAGATGTCTTATGCATATTTTAGGCTTTATTCGGAGATCTCCTCGTATCTAACAGGATATCTGAATCAGATTTTTCACTAATTTTTCAGGGTTTATCTGGCTGGTTCTCAGAAGCCCCATCTGGGCTGCAGTTCAGAGACCCCGAAGATATGATCTTCAAGTTCCGAGAAGAAACGTTGGGACATTTCATTTCTATCGTGGTGAGTCTAGCTAGGCTGAGAAACATCCCAATGCTTCTAATATGACGACTTCTTTTAGTTCCCGTATCTAGATCTTGCCAAGGTCAGCACTATCAACTCATGGAGATATCCCAAGGCGACCGCTTTGATGGACAATGAGTCGCGCCTGAAGTACTGTCGCAGCCCCAACAGGCGCAAACCAATGCAGTATTATCCAAGTCCTACGCTGGATGAGTTCTGCTGCCAGGCTTTGCCCAGGGAAGCTTTGACTCGACGCAACCGCGATCAAGTAATCTTTTCGCTTCAACCAGTCCAAGACGACAAAACGATGGACAGCTTGGGCGAATCAAAACAGCTTATCGTCGTGCAGCAAGCCTGGTTATGGAAGATTCATGGGCATTTGATAGTGTCGGGTGCGGAGACGCTTTCGCATCATCTCCCCGACGGCGAGGAGTACATGCTCATGTACATCGGCCTTCAGTTTGCCTTTTGGATTGGATACACCAACCATCCACACCAAATTCGTCTCAAAGATAGTATGAGCAGTCTTTCACTTAGTATCTTCAAGATGTTTGAGCAGGCCATCGCAGCAGTATCCGAGAAGGTCGACACCTATCTTCGGGACGTCACTATCGAGGGGATCGACATGGAAACGGAGAAAGGTTGTCTACACCAAATCATCGATATACAAGACGAGCTATCAATGATCAAACGGGTCATTCTTCAACAGGAGGTGGTATGGAGGTCTTTTTCGATCAAAGCCTGGCCAGAGTTCTGGCCCAACGGCTCGGGTGGTAACATGCAGATCCCAGAAAAGAAATCGAACTCATGGAAAGAGAAAGAAAAAGAATTGCGTGACTGGGAGCTAATAATGAGTCCGCAGCGCCTGTTCAAGGAATATTACAAGCGCATTGCCCAGCTCGACGAAGACGCGCAACGCGTCGAGCGCTCGGTCACCCTCATGCTGGACCTCAAATCCAAACACGCCACCATTCGCGAAGCGCACACGTCCGCCATCATGAGCGCTGCCGTCGTCGGCTTTACCATCGTCACCATTATCTTCGCGCCGATGTCGTACATGGCGACCCTGTTCGCGCTGCCCATCAACACCTTCCAAAACCACCAGGATCCCTCCCGGTTCTCGAGCGATAGTGGGGCGTATCGGAGCAGTTACTTCGCAAAATGGACCGGTACGTATGGGCATTTTCTTATTTGATGGAACGCCGAGATCAGGCTAAGTGGCTCGCAACAAGGAGTGCGTCCACTCCGGCCCATGGAAGAGCATCACTACGGAATAGGCATTGCTCGTGGAGGGTCTGTTTTCGCTAGTTGGGCAATGGCTTTCCCATCAGACGAGGCGTAGGAGGCCGCTATGAACCTAGTACTGACGCATGGCATCACCAGTGACCGCGACCTTCGCCACGGTTATCTTCACCGCCCTCTGTATGTGGCTTGCGATCAAGGCGCTCAAGGTCTCCGTTATCAGGCCCGCGCTACACGAGCTTTGGGATCTTTTTACAGAGTTTGCTCGAGACATTATGCAGACCGGGACGAAGAAGGATGAAGCTGGTCAGCGAGAAAAGGCGTCCAAAACCGAGAGGACTACAGATGAGCAAAAGCCGAAGGTGGATAACATAGGCGGTTCGAAGGAAAAAGACAACCAGAAATCGGAACCGACCAAGACCAACCGGCTCTTGGACAAGCTCTTTCACCGCAAGAAAGGAAAAGCTATAGACGAGGAAAAAGCGCCTTAGCCGGCATCAAGCTGGGCCTGATATCTGCTACCACACCTCGCATCGATAGCATACCCCCACCTCAACAATCCCAGCACTCCAAAACACTAGAAAGGAACAAAATCAGTCGCTAGGCAAGGAATCACTTCCAACGCAAGGAAACGACTTCGGCAGACGTCGAAAAAGCCGACAAATGGGCATCAGGACGATGGTCGGAGGTTGCAAAGGGCACCTGTCTCCACTCCCGGATACTCCTGCTGTGAGCAACCTCGTCTGGAGAAAAGGCAATGAGGCATATCGGTATGACCAAATCGCAGATTCCCTGAGCCTGTATCCTGCCAAGAGCAAAACGATGGAGGGTAGAAAGGAGAATCACTGCCGGTGCAATTTGTGTTCTTTAGCATCCAACAGGCCATGAATACACTCACGCCCCCTTTTCGTCGATTTTCGTAACCTGCTTCGCTTGCTTTTCGTGGGGTTTTCGCCGTCTCGTTTTTGCTTCGTTTTCTCCCCGTTTCGCGCTCCTCGTCAAGATGAAGATTGTCTGGAAGAGCACGGCTCGGCTGCTTCGAACCGCCAAAGGATTCCGAGATGGAGCAACCCCCCGACCCACCATCTACCACCATTCGACTCCTTGGCGTCGCTTCGCCACGGCCCAATGCTCGCCCACTGCACCGGAATCGAAGAGCTCGAGCTCGGCGAGATGCATCGACGTTCCACTTCCAATTCGACATGTTCTCTCCAATTGCCAACAGAAATTCGATGTATTGTTTTGGGGAAGTGGAATAAATGCAAATCTTCGGCGCAGGAACCCTATCCCTTGGGGTTCGTCAAGCGGTGTAGGGGCCTGGGTGTATTCAGAGCAGTTTGCTCACCGAGCCGCCTTCGAATCGTCAATGCAAATGTGTCTTTTCGTCATACAATCGATCACTTCGTTCTTGCGAAAGGGCACCGTGGATTGCGACATGTGTCCAGACAATATTAACCCAGGGGTTTTGGGATACCTTCGAGTCGCCGAAATCTTAATGCATTTTGACTTGCAACGCGCCAGCAAATACTGCATGCACAAGCACCAAAGTTGCACTGTCTCAAGTCCAGTCGAGTGCAAGACGGTTGGGCGTGTCGTCAGTGAACCTCGCGGTTGGGGAAAACTTGACAGAGCAGGGTTAGAATTTTGGTGGTGGGGTATGGGCGACACGCAAAAAGTACATTGAGCAATAAGCCAAAACGAATGACTACAAACAATGCGTCCCCGTTCATCCCTCACGGAAACACCTCCGCCCCCTCCTCATGCTATCTCTCAAATTCTACCAATACCCCGACCCCTACGGAACCAACACCACCCTCACCGAGCCCCACCAGCCCTGCTCAAATAGCGAACCCAACTCGCATATCCTCAACGTATACTTTTCCCTCTTCGGCAATATACTCCAAGTCTTGACATAGTCCTACGACATGTGCTTGTAGAGGTTGGACAGAAAGCACATCAGCGTCTCGCATCGGGCGCGGATGTCGTGGTGGGGGAGCTAGTTCGAGGTTGATCCATTTGAATTGGCGAGTGTCAAGTTTCTGAATGGTCTTTTCCCAGAGATCGAATTCGGCTTCAAGGTGCCCGACGGCTCGTTCGGTGTGGTCGTAAAGGCTGGTCCAGGTCGAAGAAGCAGAATCGTCGTCGATTGAGGTCGTGGCGTCGGTCTCGTCCTCGTCTTGAACTCCGTCCACAGCATCGCTTCCACCCCCATCCATATCCCGCGCTGTGACCTCGGCTTTGGATGAGGCTGCATGCTTGTCTTGTTTCTCGGCAGCGCTATTCTCCTCGACGTCTTCGGCGTGCGGGCGTACGGGTGCGCGGATGATGATTCGCAAATGACGGATGTTGCGCGGATACGGCTGCCTGCATATGAACTCGGACAGCTCCTGGGGAGTGTGGAAGATACGCGTATCCTCTGGGAACTGCTCGACGGTGGTGACGGTTGGACATTTGGCTGGGGCGTACACGGTATATGTTGGATGTGCTTGCATGGGACATGAGAGGCACCGTAATTTGCGTTGAGAAGGGTTCTGAGTATCACGACTAACGGCTTCATCTGAAGGACTGTCGAGTCTTGGGATATCGGGGGAAGGGTCTCGCTGTGGGCGCACTTGAGCTGGCGTTGGCCGCGCAGGTTCTTGGGTTGAGTTCAGGATATAGAGTTCATAAGATGCAGCCGACTTTGCAGGTTCGTCGGGCGAAGCGGTCGGTAAGGTTCCCTGGGATGATTCTGAGGATGGTTCCGGGCTCGATGTAGGCCCCAAACTCGTCGTGTTTTCGACTTGGTAGACTCGGTGTCGTTTCTTTCGTAGGCAGGGTATGCTTTGCCGGATACAGTGGCAGATGTTGTAGCAATGACGGACGCAGAAGCACATGTTGGAAGAATGGTACGAGTGAATGCTTTGCAACGATATTGTGAGATGAATGATTTGTGGTCGTGGCAAGGTTGGCCAGGCTGTGTTGATATGTTGAGGGCGGCTCCCTATAGCCCTTGCCTTCCTCATGGTGGAAGCTGCATCATTTTACGAGACGTGAGAGAGGGAAGAGTCGGGTGCTGGGTTCAACTCGACGCCATTGAGGCAGTTGCACTCCACTACCAAGTGCTGAACCTCTGAACGCTGCGCATGAGGCGATTATTGAAAATAATTTCAGGAAGCGGCAAGTTCAGGAAAGATCGAGAAATAGGAGCATTTTCAACCTCGTTGCGCCCATTGTGCGGAGGGGCAAATCTTCGTGTTGGAGAATCATTTTCAGAGAACGCAGCTGGTTCCACGCAGCAGTTGAGTTGATGGACGGTCGGCAGACTGATCGGGAGTGAGAGGCACTGTTGTGTTTGAACACTTGAAGTTGTATTTCTGTCAGTATGACAGCGGTAGTGGTACGGGACGGCGATGACGTGGTCCGCACGTGCCTCGACCAACACTCCAAGAAGGAGCGGTTGCCCCACCAACGCGTATGGGTAAACACAACCCAGAACACCATTCTTGAAGCTTACCACACCACATCTACCACGCACCTGCAACTCTCAATCTTCCATAATCCCACTTTCTCCGCCCGTATACATTTTCGCACAACATCCATCAACCCACAATATCCACCGCCGGCATGTCTTCCAACGTCCTCAACGAGCGCGACATCAATGCGCAGACTTCGCCCAAGAAGGAGATACTCAACGAGAAGCCGCAGGGACTCAACTTCGGAAAGATGTTGCAGTCGCGCTTAAGTGCCAAACCGTAAGTTTCGAATAAGCCACAACATATCCAATGCGGACGATGAGACTGGCGCTAACATGCGACAGAGCGCAGCAGTACGTTTCGCCCTCGGATGAGATCATGTCGCCCGCCACGCAGAAGCTCGAGGCGTTCCGCAACCGACAGGTCGGCAAGAAGTGAGTTCAACGTGCTCCAAACGCGATGACGTGCATTAACGCGAGCACAGGACCAAATCTCAGCCACGCACGCTCTTCCAGAAGGCCAGCGCGAAGAATCTCGAGGCGAGCAAGGGCACCGCCATGTTCGCCGATATCCCGAAGGAGGCGTCCAAGGACGAGAAGGCTGCGCAGACCTAGATGCGATAGCTGATCGACCAGTAGCCACATGCTGGTCGTCGGGTCTGTTGCATGGTGGTGGCGCTTCTTCTCAACGATACCCTTTTAGAGTTTGATACGATCTTTGGGCGATGAACAATTGGGACGGGAGGAAGGGTGATCAATGGATTGGGATTGGGCGATGGTGTATGATGGCTCTAGGTCACTCAGGCTGTCCATCTTTCGTGGAGTTCATGGTTTTAGAATTGGGGCATGATGGTGATGACCTGGGATTGTAAGAGTATTCAATGGAAAAGCACGTCGGATGTGCAATTAGACAAAAGCTGTGACCCGAGATACCCATACGCGTGAACGTTGAGAGTGGTGATGAAGTGCGGACCCCTCCATCCCAAATGAAGATGGCACGCCAAGATCACACGAAAGTCCCTTTCCCTTGCGACTCCTCCTCCATCCCCATGAGTGCCACCACCTCCACCCAACAATCTCTGAAAGATGAGATAGCAGACCTCGAGCAGCGTCTTCGCGATGCAAAAGCCAGATTGAACTCCGATTCCGCTCCTGCGCCCGTCGCAGCACCGGCAAGCGAGAAAGGTACCTCTGCATCCCCCAATCTCACTACCAGCACATCTAACCTCTATCTAGCACTCCATGCGCTCCTCCTCCTCTCCGATTCCGCCCTCCCGCTGGGCTCCTTCGCCTTCAGCAGCGGCCTCGAGTCCTATCTCGCGCACCACAAGCCGTCTCCACCATCGGCGTCGCAGCTTCCCTCGTTCCACACCTTCCTAAAGCTGTCGCTGTCCACGCTCGCCAGCACCGCGCTGCCATATGTCCTTGCGGCTTACAGAAGCCCGGAGGATATTGAGACGTTAGACAATGACTTCGATGCGAGCACGCCGTGTACCGTTGCACGGAGGGCGAGCATAGCACAAGGACGGGCGCTACTCGCGGTATGGGATCGCAGTTTCAAGGCGCAATACTCTGCGCAAGCAACCGCATCTTCTATTCCTAACGGCAACACGGATCACGATATCGATGCTTCCGCCACAGCCATCGCATCCCTCACCCGCCTGTCCACCTCCCTCCGCTCCGCCAACTCTTCCGACACACACGCCCACCTCGCGCCCCTCTGGGGCCTCGTAACCCGTGTCCTTGCCGTCCCGTTGCAAGAAGCTGCCTACCTATTCCTCTTCTCGCATGCGCGTACGGTAATCAGCGCAGCCGTGCGCGCGAGCGTCATGGGCCCGTATCAGGCGCAGGCTGTGCTTGCGAGCGCGGAGCTGCAGGATAGGATCAGAGGGCTAGTGGAAGAGGGGTGGGACAAGAAGGTGGAGGATGCAGGGCAGAGTGTGCCGATTGTGGATCTGTGGGTAGGACGGCATGAGAAGCTGTATTCGCGGATATTCAATTCGTAATGGATGCGGATTGGGAGGTGGTTTGTAGGATTGGGCGATGACTGTAGTGGTGGAGAGTAGACGCTATAGGTTGCACGGTGCCTGGGCGTATACAGCCACCGTGTAGCTCATTGGTGCTCTTGAATGGGGAGGCATGCGCGGTTGGATCAAGCGCTTCATGATGGCTGCGATCAGACCCTGCTTTGATTGGTCTGTTCGTTTGTAGATTTGCGCGCTCATGGGTTTCACAGGTTACGACTACAGCAGCACGAATACTGTGTATAGCCACGGGTGCTTTCGGAACTGTCTTCGGGATGGAACTACATTGCTGCGGCTATCCGTCTGCTGGCGTTCGGCGTCCAGAACCCAACCACTCGCTAGTCACAACGGCCCCTCGTGGGATGCTTCTCGTGCGGCGTAGCGTATGACCCCGCCTCAGCATACTACAAGGCAACCACATAACAAAGATAAGCATCCGCTTTCACGTCTCACTGCATTTTCATGTTCACTTCCGTTCTCTTCATCACCCTAGGGTGTTTCCCTTCTCCGATCCTTTTTCCTTAATTTCTTCCGGGGCTCCTGCACGTACGCAGGTCGTCTTGGCCCCCACCATCCGCCCAACATGCTCTCCTTCATCTCAATCCTGCTCTCCGCCGTCTTGGGATCTCCAATAGTCTCGGAGCAGCTCCCTCTCCAAGATGGCGACACAAAGTTCCCATGGATACGCAAATTCGCATCGATAGGGGACTCCTACGCCGCCGGCCTCGGAGCCGGATCCCGCATCGACTGGTCATGCTCCCGCTACGACGCTTCGTATCCGAACCAACTCCACTCGCATCTGCTCGGATCTTCGCCGGACCGCACGCATCAGTTCCTCGCCTGCTCGGGCTCCACGTCTTCCATGATCCTCGGCAACCAGGTCTCCCAGCTCGAATCGGATATCGACCTCCTCACCATCAGCGCGGGTGGAAACGACATCGGTCTCACGCCCATCCTTTCGAGCTGTATATACCAATTCTACAGCGTCCTAGGTGGAGATGAGGACTGCAAGCGCGCCGTCGAAGACGCGAGGAAGCTCATCAGCGAAGAGAAAGAGCTCTACATGAACGTCAGCAGACTCATCGACGCCGTCCGCCCCAAGATGTCCCCCATAGGCGTTATATACCTTACCGGGTACGCGCCCTTCTTCGGCGCCGAAGACTCCACCTGCGATAACGTCACATGGGCTGTGTGGAAGAGCGTCGGCTCACATAAACCCTACCTCAAGCTCTCCCTGCGGCGCACGCTGAACGAGCTTGTGCGAAGTGTGAATAAAGTGCTGGCAAAGGTGGTCGAGGACGCAGGACCCAACGTGCGGTTTGTGGATTACTACGACGAGGTTGAGAAGGAGAGGGGTAGGTATTGCGAGGCAGGGGTGCACGAACCGGCGCCGAATAGAGAAGGCTTGGTGTTCTACGAATGGAACACTGTCGATGAGGGGGAGAACAGCACTGCTCTCCTCGATTACCCTGGCGATTCCGTGCCAAGGGGGAGTTTCGAGGCGGATATCGCCTTCGCTGTCGCGAAGATGCTACGCGAACACCCGGAGCTGGAGTTTAACGAGGATATGGGCTGGGTAGATAGAAGCAAAGTCGCAGCGTTGATGACAGGGAGAGAAGAAGTGGGATGCGATAGAGGTCTGCTGAAAGAGCTTAAGAGGATAGTGGCGCATACGGGGGTAGATGTGGGCGGAGATGTGGAAGAAGATGGTATTATTGGTGGGATTGGCGATGCGATTCATTGGCTGTTGCCGGATAGTTGGAAGAGGGTGTTTCATATGCGACCGCAGGGACACGCCATTGTTGCCAGGATGGTGATGGAGGACCTTGAGAGGAGGGGAAGGGGTGGGAAGGGGCCGTGGGATGGAGAGGGTGAGCTGTGAGGGGTTGGATGTGGTCGGGAAGGACGGAGGAGGGGGTGGGATGGGATGACTTTGACGCTTCTTGATTGGTTTTTGGAGACGATACCCTCATATTTTTCTTCTTTGGTGCAGGCATTTGGACACAATATGGACTTGGATAGCTCTTTCGATTTGTAATAATCCTGATAGCTTTGTTCCTAGCTTTATCCTACAGTTGCGATTAATCGAATTGCCATACTCGTCTACTTCCTTGCCATTGCCGTAGTAATTGATGCATTCATAAGGTGGCTACAAGCTTGGCGTATCCCCTCTTTAGGGCTAAAGATTGCAGTACACTTTGCGCGGGGGCCATGGCGTGTGGTTGCAACATGATTGGTTGACTCACTGATTGCCTTAGGCACCCAAGCTCCTTCTGCCAGGCTAAAGATTGCAGTACACTTTGAAGGACATGCAGGCTGCGCTCAGAATTGTAGTACAGCGCATCAGAGTCGAGATCGTATATCTTCATCTGGAATAACAGATTTCAGATTGTTCGTGATGTCCTCTAGGCTCAAGTCGTTAAGGCTAACCGGAGCCTCACCAATCCAGACCTTGTAATCACGAGTTGTGATGGCGAATCGCGAACTTGTACCATCGGCTGTTTCGCTGAGGTGACACAAGTCCCTGAAGGACGTCACCCGAGGCGGCTGATTGTCCATATCTCGAGAGTGAAGCTATCGGCAGTCGGGTCGAGAATCCTATGGGCGCAGGTAGAGGACGAGGCGTATAGGTGCTACTGCGGAAGAATGTAAGTCAGCCACTGCAAACATTATGAGTATAAGCATATAGCATTAGTACTGTACAGGAGTCTGCGAGGTTTGTAGAAGCGAAAGAGTCGAATGTGCTTACTTCGACGGTTCTCGTTGCCCCAGCCCCTCTGTTGAACCCAGTATGCGGTATAGACGACTTCGCCCGCTTTCTTTTTTTGGTAATATTGATCTCGGCTGGCAGGCTAGAGTAGGATTCGGCCACAGCTTCAGAGGCAATCACGATGTTGATAAGTATCACGACGCATTCCGCCATTAAGTTAAGGCTACAGGTGCCAAGCGAGCGCCAAAGGCTCATTATCGTCAGCCACAAGATTTACCAGCCACAGGGCTTACCAGCCACAGAACATGCACGATCCTCGACAATCATTTCTACATTTCTATTTCGGCATGTCTATTACTCTTGTATATCCCATCGTCTTACCCCAAACTCAGCACCCAATCTCCGCCTCATCCGCCACTCTCTTCGGCAACCACCCACAGAACCCACAATACCACATCCTGCTCTCTCGAACAATCTCGTCTATCCACTGCTGAGGGCAAGATGCAACGAGTCAATCAATCTGTGAGATGGTAGTGCATCCAGCGTTTTAGGTCGTAGACTTGAGTTTTACAAAAGGTTTTGTTGACATAGAAGTGATGTCTGGCCGGGGGTTGTGCGCCAGCAGTGTCTCTACGCGCGGGACTTAGAATACGCGGCCAAGTATGAAGGGTATAGGTGGGCTAGTTCTGGAGGGGAGAGATGGGATGGGTGGGCTTACAACGCAGTCGAAGCGGGATATCAGGTCGATGTTGATGGAGAGGGCGGGGAGAGCTGCAGAGAAGAGGAGGAGCAGGGTGGGGAGGTTCATGTTGGTGGGGTTTGGTGGTGTGCTTTTTGTGGTTGGTTGGTGGGCGTTGTTTGGAGGGTTTTGCTAGTAGCTGTGTGAGGCTGGAGGGGAATGGAAGTGTAGATGTTGTGTCAGGGCGGAAATATGCAGTGTCGAGAGGAATTAAGATATGGAGGCAGGTAATATGCTTTGCGCGTGGCATAGGGGCGTGAACCGTGGTTCGTATTGAGTCTCGACTATGGTTCTAAACCCAGGTAGGATTTTTAGTGAATCAACGATCGAAAACACAAGAATTGCTGACATATGCCAATGAACTGCCACTTGAGAATACATCTCTGTTCTTTCTAGAGATCCCATAGCATACCACCTACTCCATTTTGCTGCTAAGTGACATCAAACAGCGACCCAGAATTCATTTGAATGAGGAGCAGAATGACCTGCAGTCCAAGCCGGCAACTAATATCTCCTGTTTTGAGATGTGATTCCCCGTCTTTTGATGCTTTTCTTTCTCTTGGACATCTCTGGCTTGAGCTTCAGCTTTAGTAAGTTTCCAACACGATTAGCGCCATCTGGACAATTGCAGAGTCTTCTAGGCTCTCTGTATCCGCCCCCACCCCTACTTAATATCGTGGGTTAGCGTTTGGGGTCTAACGCTGCTTTTCATTCTGCTGTTCGTAGCGTCATGTCATTGGTCCAGTCATCGCAACCTTGCGATCGCTATTCGTGGCTATCATGTTCGCCCCCAAGGCTGAACCACACGCATCACCACAAGATCCGCATGCTTCTAACCTATTCCCCGGCCTTGCAGCATAAAGAAATCATAGCGTCGCTCAGCCTCACAGCGCAATGGCGCAAATAAATTCCGCTGACACCCCGGTCCCTCGAGCCTGGGATTCTCGTCCACCATTGCCCACTTTTCGTAAACCATCTCCAGCCTTACGGGGAACCCTGGCCTAATGGCTACTTCAAGGTACAAAGCCAACTATTTCATACTACCAACACAGTTCGAGTACATTGAAGACTGACGGATCACGCAGCCCAGAAGACACAAAGCCGGCCTCGCTTACACACGACCAATCACTTCCACAGCCCGTTCCAACACAGCAGTATGGCGAGCAAGATACTGCAAAAGAATCATACACCACGCATGCATATAACCACGCTCTTGTTCCTCCCACATCAGGCACGGATGCACAAAAGAAAAGAATATGCGGCACCACACCATTGATCCTTGGCATAATTCTCGTCTCCCTTGCTGTTGGCATTGCAGGCGCAATAGCAGGCGGAGTAGCGGGCTCGCAAGCCAAGAACAACTGCGAGAAAGAGTTGAAGGGGGTGAGGGCAAGCGTCAGCAGTCAGGCAGCAGTCGCTACCAGCACGGGCAGTGGGCCAACTACAGCCAGTACAACACCCGGCCCTAGTGCTAGCTCAGCTCCGCAACAAGACAACGCAATCACTGTCCCAAAGACTGGCTGTCCGGGAAGTAACGGCACACTGTACACTTCAACCCAAGATTCCAGCAGCACTACCTTCATGCTGTTGTGCAATACCGTGATGGGCGGCTCTGGTGCGTCCCTCTCTTCGTTCTTTTCTCCCTGCTTCGCCATCTCACCTCCCATACCCCTTCTTATACCTCCTCCATTGCAGCTGAAACTCACTCATATTTTCGCGCGCTCAGATATGTTCCAATCCTCCATCCCCAGCTTCGAGCTCTGCATGGACACGTGCTCCACGTACAACAGACTCTTCACCTCGCTCCAGCAAAAAGGATCTACGCCGCAATGCGCAGGGGCTAGCTTCGTGCCCGAATGGAGTGTTCATCCAGAGTGGGCGTATAGTAATTATTCGACAAGTGGGAGTTGTTGGTTGAAGAGCAGTATGACCGGGGCGCAGGTTGGTGCGGGTTGGCAATTGCCGGCGGAGGTTGTGAGTGGGGTGATTGTGCAGTGAGCAGGGGCTTTGGCCTTGACATTATTCGTGTGGGAGAGATTAGTGTCGTGGTCTTCTGGGACTTTTGCCCTCTTCAAACGACTATCTGATGCAGAGTTCTTGAGGTGGGAGCTCAGACACCTCCTGTTCGGAATGGACGACGCTGAAGGGGACCGAGGGTTCGTACCAAGAACTTCATCGTAAGGGAATAGTGAGGTGGAAGGTAGAATGAGTAGCGCTCGTGTATTCTTTCTTCAGGCTATCCAAGCTCCCGGTACGGTCTTCCTTAGTCGAGGCTGCTTTTGTCCAGCCCGGGCGAGCTCTTTGCGGACTTTGGCGGCGGCGCGCCGAGTGAATTTGGCGGTTTCGGCGCGTTTTGTTTCTCGACGTCGTTTTCGGTCATCATTTGACCAATATTCTTCGTAGGAGTTTGCGTATGGCCAGTCCAAGTAGGACGATGGATCCCCAGCAATTCGACGAAGCTCCTTTGCTATCAAAACCCCTGGATCTTCATCGTCGTTCGCAAAGTCCCATCCCAACCTCCAGCCTTCTCCTTCGATATATTTAGCAACAAGTTTTCGCGGTACCCGATTCCATGTAGATAAATTTCCGCGTGGATATGATGCAAGTGCCTTGGCGATGTAGAGCCCACAATCTACCCCCAAGTTTGATAGTAGATCTAGCCACCTCTTTCCTGATATCCAACTCCGCTCCTGTTCCTCACACTCATCGCCGTAAAACAAATGTTCCAGCAACCGATATGATTCATCCTCTCTTCCTTGTAGAGCTTGTGTGATCATCGGGGATATTGTGTGAAAGTCCCTTTCACTCCATGTAACGCATGCTTCTAGACTTCCCTCTAGTATAGAGTTCTGAAAACTCGTAAGATTCACGCCTGAAAGAAAGTTTGAAGCTTGGGCCCAAAGCCATACCGCCACACTTGCCGAGAAAATGTTGCTACGGACATTGTGAACAGTTTCCAGATCGTCATCACAATGGTCAAGAAGCGACCGCATCGTGCCTATTAGATCCCTTTCACCCTTCTGGGAACCTTCAATAGCGATGACAGCCAGAGGCGAGACAGATAACGGGCCAATTGATGCATTGTGCGCTGTAACTCCATGACTTGCGAGGAGTGTACAGATATCGGCTCGACAGAACTCAGCCGCAATCTACAAGTACCTCAGCAAGTGTGGAAAAAAAAAAATTCAGCATCTGTAAACTCACATGAAGCAAGCTTTCTCCAAAACTATTACGCAAGAAGGGGTGCAGCTTGCCGGTGGAAAGATGTTTCTGGAGGTCTAATACGCTCCCCTCTTCTATGATATCCCACGTTGTATCGTCCCAGTACTCGACAATTGGATACGTTGAGAGGGACGGCAAGATACTGCCGAATGGTCTCTCCCGACGTACCTGGATTCCACAGGCTAGAAATGGTGGTCTCCACTCGTATGTATATTCCTCCGAGATGACGTCTTCTCCTTCTTGGTCATGTGTTTTCCGGGACTTGGCTCGCAACATTTTCACGCGCTTGTATTGGTATATTCCAAAGGTCTCCAGTCGAGATGGGAGATTGACGGTTTGGTGGGCGGTCAGTGTCTCCAGTCTGACTGAAGCCAAATGGTCGTGCCCCTGATTGCTTACAGCGCTATTTCCATCGATCTGGAGCGAGGTTGTGATGGCTGGCGAGGGATGATAGCTACTAGCGAGTATGACGGGCAGTACGTGCAGTCTATAAAGTCAGTATAGCACGATGTCACATTTGCCCGACAACAGTGTCACAAACTGTAGATTAGAATTGTTGAGCACCAATGCAGCAGTAAGACCCCCAATCTCCTGCTGAATGCTCAACACCAAAGCAGCTATATCCTTTGCCTTGAAGCCAAGCCGAATCGACTTCCATGCCTTTTCCTTCCTCGACGCTGCCTGGTCACCGAGGTTGTTGGACTTATCGACTATCTCTTCCAAAGGCTTCAGCTGAGCCGCACAGCTCTTCAGGCATCGGACGATGACGGGGGATGGGGCTGGAAAATGCTGTGCGGAAAGAAATGCCTGCCGTTCGAGCATTTGACGCGTTTCGTCGAGAAGCTCGCCCAATCGCTCGAGGAGATCAAGCAGACGCTCTAGTTCGGAGGACGCTCCCTTTGTTGATCGTATGAGGGTCTTGATGGTATCGATGGACTGTATGAGCTGTAAGGCCAGCGACACAACGGCGAAGCCACTGGCGACGCCGGAGAGGCCGTCCATGGCGAGTCAGCGGGGCACTGGGAGAGAGGAAGGAGGTTGCGAAGATGAGCAGGCTGAGCCTGTCTTGCGCGGGGTTTGCTGCTGTCTGCCTTGGGGTCGAGCGTGGGACAAGGCTGAGGAAGCTACGTGGGGATTGGTTATCAATCATGCATGCCGCCACGTCGTGCAGCGGCTGGGCAGATAATATACTGCGCCCCAACGCCCATGCGTCGAGACTGAAAATTGCACTACACTCAACGAAGATGCGCAGCAACCTTATAGTACTTGACGCCTGTCTGTCCGTGGAGACATCGCGACGATTGCGACAGCAGTGACGAAAATGGCAAACTCAGTGTTGCTTACGACTCACTTCGAGGTCCATACGTCCGAATCTTCTTCGATGTGCGGCCCTGTCCACGACGGTTCCGTCCGATCCATGGCAATAGGTCAAGCGCACACTTCAGTCGGATTCCTGAGCAGTTCCTATCGGCGAACAGCTGGATTGGCGACGTGGCAAGGCGAGACTGTCGTCAGCGCAGGTTATCCCGGTTGTTGCCCAAATCAAGACGGCCATTGCCGACCTTTTTTTAGACGACAATTTAAGGAACGACAGCGGCCTCTTCACATTGATGATCTTGTAGATAATGAAGTATATATCGTAGTCATACGAGTGTGATTCTGGTCGCAGGCACGGCGTGAAACCATGGCTCCTCATTAGTCTCATGTATGATCACACCCATGCCAACTCTTCGCCAGAAACTAGAATTGGGCGAGCTAGGTGTAACCAACAATACCCAAGTATTCATTACGTACTCCAAAATCTCAACGGACCAAATATCTTTTAATTCTCGGTGAATAGGGCCATCGTCCAAAACTGCGAAACCGACTTCCCCAAAACGAGTGTGACACGCCTGTCGCTCTTTTTCGATATTCTCGCGTGTAAACCATATTAATGGTTTGAATTTTTTGATATCGAGCATTCGATATACGTAGACTGATCTTCGGAAAAATAGTTCAGTCTCAGATAGAGATTGCGGAACTGCCTTATCAAAGCTTGTCGGTTCCAGGCGGCCGAGTGGCCTCATCTTTGCGAGGAGTAGTAGAGGGAAGATCGTGTCAACATATACATTTTTAATCACGGACCTGTCTATTTCGAGTTGCGCTACGCTCTTTCGTAGAAAACGACTCAGTATTGGTGGATGATGTATTGCACCATCTATTGACGCCCAGGACCAGTACGCGGCGCGCCGCATCTGTGGGCGCCTGAGAGGAGAACGAAGCGCAGCCCAAAGAAGGCCAAGATCGAATGTCCTAGCCCAGATGCCGGTAATATAACCGTCGTGGGTGTGCCTTTGAAAGGACTTGACGAGACCGGAGATGGCAGGAAGTTTGTCTGATTCGAAGGTGAGCTTCGTGGAAGTGTACCTTTCCAGAAGTTCAAACCATTGGTGCTCATACTCCAGGCTGTTCGAGATCCAAGCTTGAAGATTGAACGGGCGAATAGTCACCTCCTTCAGCGACCAATGATGTGCACCATCGGCTTTTGATTGGTTCCAGGAGGTTCCAAGGTTCCAGGCGGAGCCATGATCGATTGCGATTGAGATAGTGGTCTTGGGCTCAAAGGCTGTTGCGGAAGTGGCAAAAGACGTTGCCATACAAGAATCGTCGAGCGAAGCTGGTAATTGTCTCCCACTAGAGCTCATGAAGGAGGGTGCATCCTCTTCAATGATCACGCCGCGACCATCTTCGAAGAATATCGACTGCTCCGTAAAGTGCAATGTCCTGGTACTGAGAAATCGCTCTTGAAGCACCCAGCCTCGCCTACTCAATCCACTCCTCTCGACTACTGCTCTGAAATTGCTCCGCAAGCTTACGATACAGTCTGTAGCGTCGAGAACGGATCCAAGAATAACGGAAGTTGGAGGGCTGAGCGACTCTTCCAGAAAGCCTGCACTGTCATCTGATGCATCATGTACGGCGATGGTACACAAAGCGCCCTGGTAGATTTGGCCCATCAATAGCGCTTCGCGATGCCAATCGGTCTTATCGTCTTGAACTATGCATAAGGCGTCTATCCACAGATACCCTACACCTAGGTATCTCGCTACTGTAATAGCGTCCTGGAATGTCTTTGGTAAGTCTGTGAATCGAATGCCAAGCATATGTTGCGAAAGATTGGAGCGGCTTGTAGTCAAATGTTGTGAGCCGCCCCATCGATGGCTTAGCGCGATATACGGAGACCCAGTATATTGGGTTGTTAAGCGTATATCGCTAAATCGGTCAAACTGCTGGTCTCTGAGATCAAGAAGCCTGGTTGGTAAGGAGCCCGAGTCGATGGCGTTACTGGACTTGCCTCCAGGCACTACAGGGTAGAAGGCTTTTCCATGTTGGTCAAAGTGTTGGATGCTTTGCTGAAGCCACATTTTGGCGAAATCCAATTTTTGGAGTCCTTTCGGGCGGACAGGGGATTGGATCGCGCCTATAAAGGGTTAGAGATCGATATTACTGCAGAAATAAGGGACGTAAATACCATTGTAAGGCAGATACCAGTTGAGCAAGCAACTCGCGTGGCTGCTTATGCTCCATATACGTAGTCCCGCTTGAAGGGAATCCTGTCTCCCAGGGCCGGACACGCAGAACACGTATGGACGAACGAATATCCAATCGTGAAGGATGTCTGGCTGACCCTCGAATTTGTCGGCAAGGTCGGCTAGGAAGCCATCACGAATCAATGCGCACATGGAACATCGAGCCGCTGACACAATGATGTCTCCGAGCCCCTCGCTGTGGAAGAGCCGGAGGCGCCCGTGGCAAACGGTATGAACTGAAATGTGCTTGCATTGGATGCAGAGGCAGGGTCTAGNTTGGCCGCGGCCCCCCCCCCCGCGCGGGGGGGCGGGGGGGCTGTGGGGGGGGGGGGGGGGTGAGGGGTGGGGGTGGGGGGGGGGTGCATGGGAGG
>JAFHBV010000559.1:0-32962 GCA_019022785.1 Pseudomonodictys pantanalensis
CCCCCCCCCCCCCCCCCCCCCCCCCCCCCCCCCCCNCCCCCCCCCNNNCNCCNTTNTTACTNGTCGAAGCTGTCGAACGACTTTTTAGAAATCGAAGCTCTCACAGCACGGGCCAACTTCAGATCACCAACCAATCATGCGATCCTTGAGCGTTCCATCAACGGATACTATATGGGGCCTTTTACACGTACGGCTTTTTTAAAATGAATCTTCTTCAAAAGATTTGTTACTTGATCTACATAATCTATATGCTATGCATAGGATATAGTTTTTCACCCTCCACCTTGATGCTACCCTGTTGAAGCTGTGTACGCTAAATCCTCCCAGACTCTATTCTCCCCCCACCCTCGTCTCTCAACCACCGGCGGCGAACTGACTCTTCTCCCTCAACTTCGCGCCATACTTCCATAACAAGAACGGCGCAGGAATCCCCAATCCGATCGCAATAAAAGCCAGCAAGCTGTTCCCCCACCCAAAATCAAGGCTCTGATACAGATATGGCGCAAACAGCGGAAACCCGAACCCGCACATAGATCTCAGCACCGTAGCGGCCGCAACAGCGCTCGCCGCATACCGTGTATATGCATCAACAATATACGTCTGAATACACTGGAATCCCGTAATAGTACCGAAGCAGAACAGGCACGCCCCGATGTTCGGCATGATCCAATGCGTCTTCGCCTGCGCCGACCAGCCGTACCAGAACAGTCCTGCGGGAATTAGGAACGAAGCGGGAACCATGATCGGGACGCGGAACTCTGGTCGCCCTACGCCGTTGTTCCTTCTCTTCAGGCGGCGGTATATGGCATCGTTGAAGGGTGCGCAGATCTGAGCGCCGAGGAAGAAGCCGAGAGCCAGGGAGACGAAGTTGATGGAACCAATGCCCACGGATTCGCCGTAGCGGTCGGACCAGAGGATGGGGAATGTGGACAGCATTAGGTACATGATTCCGTAGAGATAAGCCATGTATATGGCGAGGGTAATGACGATTGGCTGAGTGAAGAGCATGCGGAAGGGTCTTTGCAGCGCTACCGCGAGGATCTTGGGGAGAGTCTTATCCGGGCTGTCGTATTCGGTATGGAGCTCCATATTGCCAGTTTCTTTGCGGAGTCTGTCGCGCTTCCGGGCGAGTAGCTTGGGCGCATACGTCTCTTGGAGGAAGAAGACTCCGGAACACTGCACGAATCCTGTGAAGATGGATACCGACCAGAAGCACCATCGCCACGTCGTGTTTTCTGAAATGAAGCCGCCGGCGATGGGTCCGATTGCCGGGCCTAGAAGAGGCATAAGGGCGTAGAGGGATATCGCTTTTCCACGCTGCTCAGCATGGAATAGGTCACTGAGTGTTCCGCCACCGACGGCCAGAGGAGCCGAGCCTCCCAGGCCGCTCATGAATCGGAAGGCCATCAGTTGAGGACCGGTTTGTGCGAATCCGCATCCGAGGTTCCAGGCGAGGAAGAACAGATTGGCGAGCTGCAAGACTCTGACACGCCCGAAGACTTCTGACAGAGGACCGAGGAAGAGGGGGCCGATGGAATAGGCGAGGACGAAGACGGAGAGCGTGAGTTGGGCTTGGACTTTCTGCGTGATGTGGAGGTCTTCGGAAATTGCGGTCAACGCGGGCGCTATCATGGAGGACGAGATGGGGGAGACGAGCGTAAAGGATGACACGATGAAGGTCGCGGCCCATTTTCTTCTGAACGACCAGTTCTTAGGGTTAGCGGGATCGTCTTCACCATCCCATGTCACCTGGGTATTGTTAGTGCAGGTTCAATTTTCGAACTGGTGCAGGTTAGGCTTACAAGGTTTGGGTCCTTGATCGACTTTGAAGACGTCTTCTTCTCGAGTTGGTTCGGCGGAGCCTCAACATCGTGCTCGTTTGGGATGCCATTTCTGATTTCCGGAACAGTGGTCTCCTTGCCTCCTGGTGGCGACATGATGTCCTTTTCGGACACTTCTGCTTCATCTTTCGAACTCTCGCTGGTCGATCGATCTTTTTCTGCTCTTTGTCTTCTTGATTCTGCCTTGTGTAATGACGCCGCATCCGTGTTCATACCTTCGACGTCCCCATGATACACAGACTGATCGTCAGGAAACTGGCTCGAGTGCGGGCGATGAAGTTGAAGCGGTGGACTGGTATACCGACCAGGGCGGGAGCGAGAGCGTGTTCTCGTAGCAGAAAGATCTGTTCGAGAGGTTCCTGGGCTGGCCATATGCAAAGGGAACGCTTCAAGGCAGAGCGACTAGTCCAGCGGGTTGCACCTAGTAGGGATGAATGACCAAGCAAATAGCTGGGCATCGACCTCTATATACTACTATTCCCGCGCCCGAAGAAAACATGCTAGCCTACTAATCTGCATAGCCTGCGTACAGCAAGCACATCCCACCCATGATGCACACCGCAAGACTTTACCTACCTCAATACCACATCATTCGGGTTTAAGCCACTTTTTCAGCACGATAATTCCGGTCGCGTGCCCCACCGCGGCCGCCGCACCCGCCCTCATTGGCCATGTGCTTCAGAACATGCCGGGCCGATCTTTGAAGCCGACGTCACATAGCCGTTGATTCGTTGCATTTGTAACGGTGCCTGTGGCGTGAACGAATGTTTGCTGCACCTCGGCCTTTTGCAGACTTGGGGGGCTGTGGCGTAAAGTGCGAACTGCGAACTGCGAACTGCGAACGGTGACGGAGAAAGGCTATAAGGAAGCCGAGCATGCTGCATTTAGGGGTCGCTATCAAGTAAAGTGCGAGGTCACGGTGAGGCTGCCTGCGGATGATCGCGTCGGAGGGTGAGGTTCGGAATGATGTTAGCGCTAACTCCAGGAAATATTCCGATGGTCGTTCCGAGCTGCTGGTGCCTGATTATTCAGGGCATTTGCCCAAGTGTGCCAATGACCTGCGGTCAAACGACTGACACATAAGTGTGTTTTTAAGGCCTTGCTATATACCACGGCTTTCTACGTCCGACGTAACAGTCAGTTTCTGGCTGGTAATTCGGATACTGAACGGCTGAAGTCCACGAAACGATATCGCTGTTATCAGGTCCTAAATGGATACATGGACATTTACGTGCTGGACGTCCTAGTTCAAAGGCTCTACCAGAGGTGAAAATTAATGTAACTCCATGAAGTAGGGAAAGCCCCATGATGGCATGATGCCTTGCGCCAGTATTCGCATGCCCAGCCATGAACGCAGGGATACCATTCCCCGCGCTTTCAATTGTAACACCTTCACACAGTATGCTTTAGAAACCGATGAAAACCACCCATTCTTCCTCATTGCGGTCGCTGGCTTCAGGTCATGCAAGCTCCACAGCTTGCCGTGCCTGAGATCCTCATCGGCGGCCTCGAATCCACTGCGCCATGGATCCTCCCCACCTCCCTTCTACCGCCATCACCTCCACTACCTGCACCATGATTGCCTCGTCCATGCATGCCACCCTGGTAGCTGTCTGGCGCAGGTGGCACGTTGGATGGTCGGACGTAGGCGTTTGCGCTGGCACCTGGGGCCCGGTATGGCGAGTTTCGAGCGGCGGACCAGGTGTCGAGCGAGAAGAGTGTGGTGACATAGAGGGCGACGAAGGTGAAGAGGGAGGAGCTGGCGCTCTGCCTGCGTGAGGCGTTAGTTGTGGGCTTTGAAGCCTGGGCTCAAAGAGGACATACTGTGAGGCCATGGTGCTGTTTGGATGTAGAGGTCGCGGTGGAAATGCCGGAAGTATCGCTGACTTGTGGTGTATCGGGAAGTGGCGGGGGCCTTGGACAGCGGTGAGGTGTTGAGTCGAGGAGCTGTCAACTTGTCGCTGCGCCGTGCTGCCACCCGGAACCGTGAGAGGGATCCAGACGGTGCAGCCTTACGGCAGCCATTTGCGGTTTAGTCGAAGTACCAGGGTCCGCGCTCGCGCTAGTGTAGCTCTCCGTGACGCGCGGGGAAAATTTACCTCCGCTATTTGCGCCATCCACTCAGCTTCACCTCTGATACCGCGACATGGGGGTATCCCAGTAATCCTGTTGACAATACGTTTGTCTAGTCATTCCTGCTACCACCAAAAATCACCCAATTGCACCGGCATAGCCCCTTCCCGCGCCGTGGTTTTGTTGTTGACAAACACTGTGCGCTCCACCTAAATCAAAGCCATGTTGCCGACCAGAGCTATCAAATCGAAAGGAAACAAGCCACCTAGGAAGGCTCTTGCCACGAGTAGTGCAAATGCATTAGCGGACCGAATCGAAGAAAAGAACGAAGTTGAGCCAGAGGAGGTGCTGGAGGAAGTCCAAGCGGACGAAGCAGAGCAGTCGAAGAAGAAGCGGAAGAGGGTCGACGCCGAGAAGGCAGAGAAGTCCAAGAAGAGCAAAGTCAGTATACGCAAAAGCATGTTTGCACCATACTCATCCCATCCAGAAGTCAAAACCTTCCTCTGAGCGAAAGCCCGACGAGGACGTCGCACAAGAGGATATGTCCATCTTCGATGTCCCTGATAAGTCGCCTCCGCCTCCGAAGTTCCAGAGTGCAGAAGCCGATACGATTGCGGTCGTGCAACCCCAGGAGAAGAAATCAAAAAAGGGACGAAGAAGTAAAGCGGATACAAAGCTCATCGCGCAAGGATCTTTAGACCTCCTCGAGGAAGAGTCTTCGCCGCTTCCATCGTTGCTTCTGATCGAGGAACCTACACCTAAGACAAAGAAGAGCAAGAAGGGCAATCGAGATTGGCAACATAGCCAGGAAAAGCCACTGTCTCCAGCCGAGGAGCGTCCCATGAGCCCTACACCGAAGAAGAGGGAGAAGGCGAACAAGAGCAAGACAAGCAAGCAAGATGCGGAAGTCGAGCGAGAGGAGTCACATCTGCGCTCTTCACCTCCGCGAGAAGCCACTCCCGACAATCCTGATCCTGAGCTTAGGTCGTCTACGCGAAAGAGAGGGCGTTTGAGCAAAGCCGACGCGCGGCTCATCCGAGAATCGCAGCCTCCACCAAAGCCCAAAGACCTCGATACATCGAAGCCTACCGCGCTCTTCACCCCAAAACGTGGCCGAGACTGGACGCTCAGTATCGCCTTCCCGAGCAGCATCGTCGCGAACGTCAATACACCCGAACAAAAGACCGCCCTCGCAGGGCGCATCGCACGCGCGGCTGCCATCTTCTGCGTCGACGAGATAGTCCTCTACGACGACGACCCCAACACCATCCCCGACAAAGTCGCCCAACAGTACCGTGGCAAAGGCAAGACCAAGAAAGAGGTTATGGACTCGATCAGCGACGAAGACCAGCCCTACCAAAGCCCCGAGCAATTCCTCTACCACGTACTCAGCTACGCAGAGTGTCCGCCCCATCTGCGTCGCGACAACGATACTCCCAGTCTCGGTCTCTTCGCCCACCACCCGAATCTGCAACACGCAGCGAAGCTCCCGAGCCTCGACATGCCGCACCACGTCAAGAGCCACGAATGGTGTCAGTACCGCGAGGCTGTCGTCGTCGGGCCCGTGTCGCCAGACAACCGCGCATCCCGCACCAAGAACCCAAAGTCCAAGGACAAGCAGCAAGACGAGGAGGAATGGGCCTACGTCAAATGCGGCCTCAAGGGTCCCGTCAAAGTAAAGTTCCCTTACCACGTCGATTCCGGCACGCGCATAACCGTCCAATTCGCCTCTGCCGAGCCGCCGCCTGGGTGGCCACACCTCGACTGCCGCGACTGCGAAGAGCTCCAGGCTCGCCCCGTCCCGCCCTCGTGCCCCCGTGAGCGCGACGGCTACTACTGGGGCTACCAGGTGCGCTGCGCGCCCTACCTCTCCGAAGCGCTGCTCGGCGCAGACTTCCAGGACCGCGCCGGCAATTATGAGGGCTACGACATTACCATCGGGACGTCGGAGCGCGGCGTCGCACTCACGGACGTGCTGCCCAGGCATCTCGTGCCCCCGAGGTTGTATACCCCGAAGAGCAGGAAGACGGAGGAATTGCCCGATGGATTCAAGCATCTGATGCTGGTCTTTGGGGGCGTGGCGGGCATCGAGCATGCTGTGGATAATGACCCCGTGCTGAAGGAGAAGGGCGTCGTGACCAAGGAGAATCCGGGGGAGCTGTTTGATGCGTGGGTTAATCTTGTACAGGGGCAGGGGAGTCGCACGATTCGGACCGAGGAGGCGGTCGAGTTGGGGCTGTTTGCGCTCAAGGGGTATGTGGATGCGATGTATGGCTGAGGAGGCGCAGGTATGTATCTTTCTGCACCTAGCTGGTGCGGAAGGTATGCGTGCTCGCGGTGTAAAGAAGTCTGTTTACTCCCGGGAAAGGGAGAACTGGAAGCATAACTCGGGTATTTGGAGCGAAGAGCATCTCCGCCATGTCGTCCATATGTGGCGGGAAGTGTGCGCAGAAATGGTATTTGCAGCGCGGCGTATCTAGCCAGGACGTAATGTATAGCCTCAGGCTAGCACCTTGCGCGTCACACCGAACACATAATATGCAAGCATCCATGTGAATCAAGGAAAAATGGTATTCGTAACAATACCCACGCCTAATCTGCATACACTCAGCCCTTCCTACACTAGGGCCAGGCCACCCTTAAGGCGCCGGTTGTGAATTAGACAAAAGACATTCACAACCTACAGCACAGTGCAGTGTGCACCGCCAAGCAAGCCTCATTATCAAACGCCATGATAAAGAAAACAGAGTCCGAGGCACATTAATCAGATCCCCAAACAAGGGCGTTCCGGCTACCAGAACGGCCCAAAAGATCATGAGCGAGGGATAGAAATTAGAGAGGCCGAGGCAAGCAAGGAAGAACAGGAAAGTGGTATAGTACGCGAAGAATGAACAAGGACTGAGCGGGTGCAAAGCCAAAGATGAAAGTAATGTGCTGTCCCATCTAGCGCCACAACACAACAAATCCAGGGAGGAACCCAAAAAGAGAGATCAAGGCTGGTAGGGAAGCCACGGCTGGCTAGGAAACTAGCTGGGACCACAAATATCAAGCCAATGAACCTTGCCATTCCCGAGCGGCGTGGCGGTATACAGCTTCCTATGCTTCTTCTTCCGATGGTTCCTATATCATCGCCGAGCCACCAGGTCCAGCGGGGCCAGCGGCAGGCGCAGTCGTGGCAGTCGGAGCGGAGGTTGGTGCCGAAGCCATCTCCCGCTGTTCTCGCGGGCCGGTCTTATCGTCATCGTCGTCATCGTCATCGATATCCATACGCTTCCGCCATTGCTGTAGAGACTCGCTGAGTTCGCTCTTCTCGCTGGTTGGGGTGCGTTCGAAGTCGAAGCGGTCGCTCAAGCGGTAAGCTTTGTTGGTAGTCTCCCAGTGGCTGCGGAGGGCGTCGAGTTCCGAGGCGAGGTTGTCGAGCGCCATCGAGTTGCGAGTTGCTGCGGAGTTTGGTGCGTTGCCGGCGTCGGGCGTGCTGGACCCGTCACCTTCGCTGTATATCGAGATGTCGCCGGACGCGATGCTGTCGTGCGGGCGGTGACCATGGTGGGCGCCGTTCGGCCCGCCGGCGGGGACCTGCGATTGGCGGCGGTAGTTGTCTACGGAAGTCTCAAACTGGTCGAGGAACATCTGCACACGTTGCTCAGCTTCGCGGGCACGCTGTTCGACTTCGGCATTTTGTCTGCGAAGTACTTCAAGGTCAGTGCGTGACTGTTCTGCGAAAGATTCTGCCTCTTTGGCATTTCTTGCGGCTTGCTCGGCTTCGTGACGGGCAGAGACGAGATCGTTTTGGAGAGTTGCGATTTGGTTCTCGAGACGAGACACCGACGTTTTCATGTTCTCCTCCGCAGCGGACAGGTTTGCGCGGAGGGACGATCGCTCGGCTTCCCATTCTGCGGACTGCTCCTTGGAAGGGCTCCTGGATGTTGACCTGGCGCGCGAAAGCTCCTCCTCCAGCTTGGCCTTCTCATGCTTATACCGGTCTAGCTCCTGCTTCATCTTAGTAAGCATCTTCTCAGTGCCCTTGAGGTATTTGACGGCAGCTTGATGATCGTTGTGCAGTGCCTGCAACTTCTCTTCCCATCCTTTGCTGACATCATGCTCGCGCTGCTCGAAAACGATTCGCAATTCTTCATGAGCCTTGTTCATGGAATCGATCTGCTGCTCAAGCTCACGGACGCGGTTGAGCTCCGGTGTACCGAATCTTGAGCTTGGGCTGTCCAACACCCTAGACCGACGCGCATCAACGGCATTGATGCCGCGTTCTTCGAGGAGGTTCTTGAGCGTTCTCAGCTGCACTTCAAATGCATTACTTTCCAAGCGCAACCGCTCATGTTGCTGGTGTAACTCGGCTTTTTCAGCTTCCGAGGCTTGCATATCCCGCATAGCCTGCTGTAGCTGCTTGCGAATGGTAAGGCCCTCACGGCTGGATTGTTCTTGGTACGCTTCAAGGCCGGCGATCCTTTCCTCTGCGCGACGGAGCTTATCCGAAGCGTGGTCGGCGGCAGTCTGGTTCTTGCGCACCATGACATTAGCAGCCTCAACCTGCTGTTGAAGAATGGCCACACGCTGATCCGCAGCCTCGTGGTCGTCCTCGCCTCTGTCGGTGATCTTGCTAAGACCAGATAGCACAGCCTGGCGATGGAGGCGCGCTTCTTCTGCGTACTTCTCTGCTAGCTCTTCGGCATCACGTAGTTTCGTTGCCGCACTCTCGAGCTCTGTGGTTTGCTCTTCGTGCTCGGAACGGAGTTGAGTGAGCTTTTGCCGGAGGCTCTCTGTGTGGTACTTCTCCTCCTCCAGCTTCTTCTCCAGCAGCGCCGACTTGTCCGAGGAGGCAGCAAGCGCTTCTCGCAGCGATTGCAGGACGCTAGTATGGTTCTTGGATTCTCCAGAGACCTTCATGAGCTTTGCGGTCAACTCGCTCTTGTCAACTGCCAATAGCTTGGACGATGCTTCCGCCTCAGCTGCGCTCGCCGATGCTTCTCTTGCTATTCGCTCTGTTTCGTGCAAGGCGGCCCTGAGGCTTTCGAATTCTGCAGCATTCTTTTGGCGAGAAGAATCCAACTCCTGCACACGCCTCTGAGCTGCTTCCGCAGTGTCGTCTGCCAATTGCTTCGCTCTGCGCTCTGCTTCAACTTCGATCGATAACTTGTCGACCTTCGAGGCCAGTTCGCTCTGCGCAGCTAGAGAAGCTGCCAGACGGCGGTTTATGTCAGCTATGCGATCCATGTCCGGCGTCGCTGTACTCCTCACTCCGTCTGGCTGTGGGGTTCCGGCCTGGCTGCCACCACCGTGAGCAGCCAATTTTGCCTTTGCATATATTGCCTCGCTGACGGCAGCGTCCCTCTGTCTTTCGACTTCGGCTATCCTCCTTGCAGCATCTTCCCCTTGAGTCTTTATCGATTTTTGGACACGCTCGAGCTCGTTCTTCATCTTCAAAAGGGCTTCAACGAGTGGACGGTCCTCGTCGCCAAAAGCATCAGCTACCCTCTCGTCAAATACAGGACTTGACGTGGATCCTGCGTTGTAGCCAGCCTTTCGTGCCAAGGCAAGCTCCGAAGCATACCAGGCATTTCGACTTTTGAGGGTCTCGAGCTCTCGAACCAGCTCATCGTGCTGCTGGCTAAGAGCGGGGGACGCACCGAGGCCGCTGTCGATTGGCCGCTGGTCCGTCTCGTTGCTAAGACCTCGCTGGTGAGTTTCTATCGAGCGGCGGGGCGTTCCATGATCTACACTATCCAGAGAATGCTGCTGTCGGTGCGATTGTGACTTGGAGGTGTTCCTTGAAACTGCGCTGGCGGATCTTGTTGTATCCATGGAGTCCTTCGGTTGGCTCGTGGAGTCCGAGGGCTTCCTTCCATTTAGTGCGTTGCCCTGAAGTGACTGAGCATCGGTTGTTGACGGGCTTTCTCGGGTGCTGGGCGACAGGTTCTCTCTATCGAACGAGGCTGCTCTTGTATCGACTGGCGGACCATATCCTCTGTTGTCCTTGGTAGGAGTCTTACTCCTGGGGCCATTGTTCGGCCCATTGCGTGGTTGTGGAGGTTGCTGCAGCGGTGGTGGCCCTGACGGCGCCTGACCGGCAGCACGAGGTAACCTTGATCCGCCAGCACCAGCGCCGTTCAGCATGTCTTGCGGTCTTGGTTGCTGTGCCGAGGGCAAGACGCTCTCTCGCGTTGGGGGCGAACCAGTCTTTCCTTGGGGTATGTTGCTCCTATCGCCACCACTCAATTTCCTAGGTGGGCTGGCGGCTTGCTGGGGTGGAGGCGCTTCATTGGGCGGATACCTAATCTTCGATGTGTCCAAAAGATACGCGCGGCTCAATTCGTTCCGGTCCGCAACGGAGGAACTTGGCTCACCCGCCATGACAATGACATGCTTCCCGTAGGCAGTCATGCTATGGCCGGAGCGTGCGGAAGGAGATTGGCCCATGTTTTGGAACATGTACCACCGACGAGAGGATATCCGGAAAGCAGCGAGATCGCCAAGATCAACACCCTCTTGGGTACGCCCGCCAAAGATGTACATTGTGTCATTCACAAGCGTTGCGGAGTGGCCTTCTCTAGCGACCGGGATGTATCCAATGCAGTCAAGTTCAGTCCAAGCATTTGAGCGCGGGTCGTAGGTCCACACGTCATTGAACCAGCGCACTCCATCAGTCCCTCCGAAGAGGTAGAGCCTATCGTTCCATGTCACGACCGAATGGTTGGTTCGGGGAGGTGGTTGCCGTCCGTGAGGTGAAGAAGCCGCTCCATCCTTGGTGGTGGATTGAAGCACTTCCCATCGGCTCGAAGATGATTGAAGCGAATTGAGGTCGAAGGCGACCAGGTCGTTGAAGAAGAAGCCTTCTACTTGCCCGCCGAAGATGTAGATCTTGGATCCTAGGATGTTGAGCGTATGGCCGTAACGCCCAGTCGGCCTGGGGCCTTGGGGTAATGCTCGAGACCAGTGTTTTGTTGCTGCCAGCTGTTAGCTGCTCTGCGTTGGCGCAATTACGACGGATGCTTACATGTATTCAAAAGGTACAGGGTATCATCCAGATCATCCCCCTCGTCTTGCTTTGTGTCGCCACCGAAGACAATGAAGGCATTGCCGACCAGAAGACTAGCGTGTCCGACTCTTGGGCCTGGCCCATCGCCGCTCGTAGATATGGGGTAGCAGGCGAAGGACCCATTACCCGTCTCGGTCACCCAGAGATCGCCCTTGACCGTGGAGCCATTGACAAGGCCGCCCATGATGTATACGATGCCATCTTTGGAGGCCGTCGCGTTGATTGCCGCACCGTATCGGGGGAAGGGACTCGAATTGTTGGTGAAGTTCAGCGGTCGGGTGGACCAAGGGTACGGGGAATCTAGCTGGCCACGAGCATTTCTCTGCGCGAGCTTGTCAGCGACCATGAAGTCTACTTGTGAATCACGACGCCGTTTGTGAGACAGCGAAAGATTCGGGAGGACCTACTTGGTAATCGGAGTCGGCTCGCTCGCGCAATGCCTTGGGTTCGGGGCTCGCGGTGCTGCCGGGGTTCTGGAGGGAGCTCAGGGAATTGTTGACGCTTGCGCCGGGCGTCGACGTCTGGGCTGGTGGACCGCGCGGCTTCTCGGGATCTTGCCCGCCAGCACCGTTGGCTGGCTGCGAGGCGGGGCCATGCGACGAGGAGATATTTCTGGTGGCGGGCGGGAGCGCATTGTTCTGCTGTTGCTGCTGCTGCTGCTTATTCTTCTTGCCGAAGAGGAACGACATGGCGGCGGGCTTGCGCCGAAGACGACGTCACGGAGGCTTCCAGCGCCAGTCAAGGACGCATTCGGTGTTCAATTCTTTGGGTTGGGGGGGTTTCGTGCGTGTGCTGGCGTTGGGGTTTCGAGCGGGAACGAAAGACGCCGGGGGCTGGAAATGTCGTCGCGGCTGGCCAAGTCGCAGAGGGGGTGTATCAAGCGCAACGGCGATGATTAACCGGCATGCGCATGCTTCGCCGGCGGGCGCAAAGAATATGGCGGCGACTGGCGACGGTTCAAAAAAGACGACGAAGGAGAGACGGCGGGCTGCAGCGGCCGTGGTGGGGTGGAGGAGGAGTTGTGTGAGCCTGGCGAGTTTTCTGAAGCTGGCCGTCTGAGAAGGAGGCGGCGCCAAGGGACTGATCGACGGCGCGTTCTGCACTTCACGCTCCAAGAACCAAGAAAGCGACACCACACTTTGCACGGCGTTGGGCAAGGATGATGCTACGTAGGAAAGGGTTCGGCACGCGGAAACAGCACCGTGACAAATGGCCTGCCTATACAACAATGCGCTGTGCTGGCAGCGTCTCGCACCTAAGCGGAGGCTCATCAGCCTTCTTTCACTCGCCGTGTCGCCCCTGAGGCCGATCCGAATGAGCAGGGAGGTCGCCGGAGCCGCGATTGGTTCCCGACGCGCATGCACCGTGTCCACTTGAGGCTGCTGCACGGCGGCACCTATGATACCAAGATCCCGCCGCCCAACCTCGGGGCTGTGGAGGGCCGGTTGATGGGTCGCTGATGGATCGTGACTGTTTGGGAAAGGAGCGGTACGCGGTCGTGTTTCCGTGCACCCAAACGCCCATGTGCCGGGTTTGCAGTGCCATGCCCATCTGTAACTAAGTTTCGGAGCTTTTTTTTTTTTTTCCCCCAGTTCATGTAGCCGGGAAAGATGGCTAGCTGGCCGGGAGCACCGAGTCCTGCGTATTCCGCCAACGACTTCATCACCATGCGTCAGTCCAAGAAGCATTGTTCTACTGTGAGCCGGGGAAGACATTCGGTCATTCTTGCACTGTGATCAGGTGCCGGCCCCCTGGGGAGTTGGAAACAAGGACGGGCGCTTGTTTCTGAGGATGGCCCACGATCTCGACGGGCAAACAGCCTTGGGTGCCTTTGGAAATACTTGATATCGACTCTCTTGCTGTCCAATCTCGTCTCTATCTCTCATTGTTGCTCGGGGTGAGGACTGAGAGACCCGCCGCTCATTGGCCAGTGCTGTGACTAAGCGTCAGAGCTTCACCGCTTTCGCCAAGCTAGGAAGTCGCGACTTGCCTCGAAGCTTGAACAAACACAGTGACCGGCGCATCCTGGGACACGCCTCTCTCGACCCAAATCCGCACTCTCCTCCGCCTCCCCCTCCGCCTCCCCCTCCGGCCGCCTGCCTACCGGCGCATATAGAAAGCGCATTCGACATGGGCCTCGCCTCGCAGCTCGTCACCGCAGCTCGTCCCAGTGCGACATGAGAGTCCGCTAGCGAATTGCCTTTCATCAGCGATTACACGCACCCAACTCCCCTCGCCTCCCACGCGCCCCCCATCGCACACATGGAGCATCTCGCACAGCCGCAGCGGGCGCCCTCGGCTTCACAGACTCCCCGTCCGGCAAGCCCTTCGCGCCCTAGCACGGCCTCGGCGGCCCAGAGCGACCATCGCAACCTTCCAGAGTCGAGCGGCCAGCAGGCAGGTGCACCTCCATCTGCCTCGAATGGCGCCCCGCGTGGCCGTCCGGGCCTCCTGAGAGCAAAGAGCGACTTTGGTCCCCGCCCTCCAGACCCGCCCTCCGAGAGCGCTGATGAAGCGAGCAGCGCCGACGGACACTACAAAATCCGCCACGGCTGGGACGACCAGCTCAGTTCGGACGAATACAACCAGCTCTTGACCTCTGTGAGCCTTTCGCTGGCCTCATCTCTGCGCCCTTTACGCTAACAAGAGCTTCAGGCTTTCTTCATGTACTACGCCGAGAAGAAGCACGAGACGGGCGGTCTGCCCAAGCACGAGTGGAATGCCTTTCCTCTGCAAGAATGGCGCATGCGGGACCGCCTCAAGACCGTGTCGGCCCTGCTCGCACTCTGCCTCAACATCGGCGTCGACCCCCCCGACGTCATCAAGACGAACCCTTGCGCCAAAGAAGAGTGCTGGATAGACCCTACTGGCACCTCACAGACACCAGGACACACGCCCATGAACCAGATAGGAAAGGCGCTGCAGACGCAGTACGAGCAACTGAGCATGCGCACCCGGTACAAACTGCTCCTGGACCCGACGACCGACGAGACCCGCAAGTACACCTCTACGCTGCGGCGAAATGCACGCAACGAGCGAGTCCTCTTCCACTACAATGGGCACGGCGTACCGAAGCCAACTTCCTCGGGCGAGATCTGGGTCTTCAACCGCAACTACACCCAGTACATACCCTTGTCTCTGTACGATCTCCAGACCTGGATCGGTGCCCCAAGTCTCTTTGTGTACGATTGCTCGGATGCTGGCCTCATCATCACCAACTTCAACCGATTCGCCGAGAAGCACCAGGCAGAGTTTGAGGAGGCTCGCCGAAGGGATCCCAATGTCGAATTCGTCGACTTCAGCGACTGCATCCATTTGGCCGCGTGTCGGGAAAAGGAATCCCTACCCACGAACCCGGATCTACCAGCAGATATCTTCACATCCTGTTTGACGGATCCCATCACCATAGCACTCCGCTTCTTCATCCTTCAGAATCCGCTTCCTAGCAGCGTTACATTGCGTGACGCCCACAATATACCCGGCAAAGTCTCTGAGCGTAGAACGCCCATTGGCGAGCTGAATTGGATCTTCACGGCCATCACGGATACCATCGCATGGAATACGCTACCCAAGCCTCTGTTTAAGAAACTATTCCGGCAAGACCTAATGGTCGCTGCTCTCTTTCGCAACTACCTCTTGGCGCAGCGCATCATGCGAGCTTACCACTGCCATCCGGTCTCGCACCCAGAGATACCGCAAACTCATAATCACCCCTTGTGGCGGAGTTGGGATCTTGCTGTAGAGCTGATCCTAGCCCAACTTCCCGATCTACAAGCCGAGGCGAGAGGCGAGAGAGAATATACGTACAGACACTCCGACTTCTTCTCGGAACAGCTCACAGCTTTCGAGGTCTACCTCTCGCAGGGTGCCGTCGAACAGAAGATACCTGAGCAGCTACCCATCGTATTGCAGGTGTTGCTCAGCCAGGTCCACCGATTGCGTGCACTTATTTTGCTATCAAGCTTCCTCGATCATGGTCCCTGGGCAGTCAATCTGGCTCTGAGCATCGGCATCTTCCCCTACGTCTTGAAGCTCCTGCAGTCTCAGGCAAACGAGTTGAAGCCCGTCATGGTCTTCATCTGGGCACGCATTCTTGCCGTGGATCAATCCTGTCAAGCCGATCTGCTCAAAGACAACGGATATCAGTACTTCATCAACATACTCAACCCCAGCTCGGGTTTGTATGCACTTTCCAAGATAGAATAATAGTGGCTGACCTTGATAGGAATCCCAATAATGAACGCTAGCGAACATCGAGCCATGTGCGCTTTCATCATTGCCATGTTCTGTAAAGACTACAATCAAGGTCAACGAGCTTCGCTCACCCCAGAGCTAGTCGAGGGTTGTCTGGATCATCTGAAGGATATGCCGAATCCATTGTTGCGTCAATGGGCGTGCCTTTGCTTGAGCAATCTCTGGATCAACCATGAAGAGGCCAAGTGGGTCGGTATCCGCTGCATGGCTCATGAGAGGCTGTGCGAGCTGGTCTACGATCCGGTCGCCGAGGTCAGAGCTGCCATGTTACATGCACTTACTTCGTTCCTGGGCATCCGAGATGTCACGGCCCAGGTTGCCGCTATCGAGGAGTCGATCGCCTCCATGCTCCTTGTGATGACCACCGACGGGAACAGCATGGTACGCCGGGAGTTGTTGATCTTCTTCTCCACCTTCATTGTGCGATACAAGGCAAAGATGGTTGTCGCGGCTTTTGAGCAGCTCGCCGAAGAAGCTAGCAGAGACAACAACACCAAGACAGACGACAAAGATAAGAATGGCGATGGTCTGTTCATGAGGGGACAACTGATGCCTTCTAACCCTTCAGAGTCTGCTTCTTGCTCACAAAACACTATTTACGCGGCTATCTGGAAGGAGATGCTTGTGTTGTCGGTGGATCCTCACCCAGAGATTGCTCGGGACGCTACCATCGTTGTCGACAGCGTCCTCATAGGGATGCTGGATTCGCCTTTGGCCAAATTCGTCCAGCCCACGTTTGACGAAGTTATCAGGAAAAACCCAAGCACTCGCGCGTACCGTCGTGCACACGAAGAGGTCACACCGAAACCCTTGGCACCGCCGACTCCATCGAAGGAAACAAGTTACTTATCTCTGTTTGGTGGTCTGCGACGGACTGGTAGCTATGCAGCTTCGCTCAGGAATATGCTCGGTACTGGAAATTCTGAGCCCACGTCGCCCCAGAATAGTCCGAGACGTACCCGAACAGACGAAATGCGAACCGCGGAATCTAGGCCGCAAACACCTGAGAGATATCAGGTTGAAGAACAGCCAAAGACGAGGGGCTTCATACCACGAAGTCTTGCTATTGAACCTGAGCTTCCGCTTCGCAGCAGGTTCTTCGAATGGTCCGTTGAATACTTCCGTGAACCTCAGATGAAGCCAACGGAAGCCGATGAGCCAGGCAGTACAGACTACAACGGACGCTTGTGGAGGCGAAATCGCAATGATAAGATCATTGCTGAGACCCAGCTTCTAAAGCAGGTAGCTGTGACGAACCAGTGGACCCATCAGCACTCTCTTTTCGATAACCTCAGTCGGCCCATGAAGATCTGCTTCCACCAGTTCGAGGACCACATGGTGGTGACGGACAACAAGGATATCGTCAATGTCATTGAGTACACTGGTGGTACTAGCCGCAGGATCAACTGCTTTTCCAACGGCAATCCCACCGACTCGAAGATAACCGAAGCTCGCTTCATCAACGAAGATGATCAGGCTCTGCTCATGACGGGATCATCAGACGGAGTGATCAAGATCTTCCGCAACTACGATACCAGGGGCAAGACCGAACTAGTCACTGCCTTCCGCGCTCTGACCGACCTTGTCCCCAGCAACAGAAACGCTGGCATGGCGTTCAACTGGCAACAAGGCAGAGGTCTGATCCTCGTCGCCGGCGACGTCAAAGTGATACGTGTCTGGAACGCCGGCACCGAAATCTGCACAAGTGTAAGACCCTCTCCTTCCCCTATCCCCCTACCCCCACTAACATTACCGCCCAGGACATCCCCGCGCGCTCCGGCTCCTGCATAACCTCCCTAACATCGGACCAAGTCGAAGGCGACGTCTTCGTCGCCGGCTTCGGCGACGGCGCTGTCCGCGTCTACGACCAGCGCCAAAAACCCGCCCAAGCCATGGTCAAGGTCTGGAAAGAGCACAAGCAATGGGTCACAAACGTGCATCTCCAGCGCGGTGGCCAGCGCGAACTCATCTCGGGCTGTCGCGACGGCCAAGTCAAGCTCTGGGACATCCGCATGGACAAGTCCGTCAAAACAATCCAGGCCACATCGGATAATCTCAAGACGCTGTCTGTGCATGAGCATGCGCCTGTCTTTGCGATTGGGACTCAGCGACACCAAGTTAAGATTTTCGATGCAAATGCCGGGAGTGTGGTTAGTGGGTGGGAGCCGTATTCGGGATTCTTGCGGGATAGGTCGGCGCCAGTGACGGCGACGGCGTTCCATCCGCATAGGCTTATGGTGGCGGCGGCGACGAGCCAGACGAATTTCGTGAGCATTCATACTTGTGTGGAGCAGAAGAGTGGTGGCGGTGGTGGGTTGGTGGGAAAGACGGTAAAGGTCTGGGATGGCGTGAATTAGGAAGAACGCTACGCAGACGCTGAGAAGACGGGCTTGGGGGCGGACGATGAGCACAAGGTACAGAAGCCGAAGCTTGGGAGGACATGTGGAGGGTTGTGGTAGTGATGGGGGATGAGGTATGGGCGCTCTGGACGGCCTAATGGCGTGCTAGTTTTCTCTCCTTTAGCATAGCATGTGGGTATGGGCCTGGGTTATCGGGGGACTTGGTCATTTGTATGGCGTCACTCTTTCGTGAGAATACCCCCCAACTGGGCTGAGCATGGAGTCCTTGGGTGGTGGTTCAGGACGCGGGTCTCTTCGGAGCTCGCCGGTACTTAGCATCCCGAGTAATTTCTTTTACTTTAGCTAGTTTAATGACGATGATGAGGAGGTGGTTTGGCTAGTATGTAGAGCTATCTATGAGTTCCAATAACATTTGCACCTGTCCTACCAATTCGTTATTTGTTCCTACGCCATTTGACAGGCAGGACCCAGCGAGATCACAGTATCCCGAAGCCGTGTCGCTCCGCATCACTTTCTGCCCAGCAACCCTGCTCTTGTGCCAGAGGTCGTGCATATCTGCGCCACGTCCGAAATTCTCGTCTTCCATCAGTTGATCAGATTCGTCTCTCGGTCGATAGCTAAGTGCAGCAACTGCCCTCGCTCCCACGCCACCGTTGCAGCAAGCCAAGGTAATCGACAGAGTCTGAAGCTGCCACGTCCAAGTTCCTGAGCCGGTGCTCGGTGAAGCCTCGCAATTCTTGAACAATGGATCTCTTGCTTTCGGACATCGATGAAGAACGCAGCGAGGTGCGAAGTAGCCATATTTAGGCCTCTGCGATCGCGGTCCATAGAAGCTGCAAGCGTTGCTCTATATCACCGTGCCCTCTTGGTAGCGCACGATGCGCATAGATGTCCATTTCCTGAGGTGAACATCTTGAAGAGCCACGAGAAGTCTACGTTTGCTCTAGGCCTTGGTTGCCTCGGGATTCGCGGACTCCTTGGGCGTGGCGGTGGGAGTAGCGGCGGCCATGATAGCTAAGGCACTTCGCTCGAGCTTGGCTTTGGAGAGCACACTGTACACAACGGGGTGCGAAGCGTGTGAGGTAGAAGTCGATCTTTCCGTAGGCTTGATTGAGACTTCTCCATTGCATAGAGCGCCATAAGTATCCCTGAGATTGACCGATGGCCTCTGCTGTGGCCAGAAGAAGAAGCGCCAGAGACACACGGATAGTAGGCGGCATATTTTAATGGTATTGCCAATTTAGTGACACCGCAGGACTAGGCCCAATGCTGTTGGACATTTTCTTTTGTCGAGGACAGCTCCTTTCCCCCGCATTTGGATTTTGTGGCGCCGTTGGAGATGGCCCGAAATACTCCTCGCAGAGGTCGGTCGAAGACGCGATATCGGATGGTGACAAGGGAATCCAAGGGGGCAGTAGCGTCCATCGTTGCAGTCTTCAACTGGCAAAAAGGCAACCTCAGACGAATTTTCACTGGTAAGCGGAATGCCCTTGCGTCCAGCTATGGCAGATGTGGGCCCGGGAATCACGCGTTGAACGCCCATATCAGCTCCGAACCAAATCACAGACTCTTCAACACCTTGTCCGCCAATTTCTTCTGCGCCTTCTCGCCAAGCGCCTCCTCATCCACCTGCTGAACAGCTCTTCCAATGGCCAGAGTATTCTTCACACTACCACCATCCACATGCAGCACGCCATTCCTGCCAACCGTAATTTCGAACCCCACCTTTTGTCCAATTGCTTCCAGCACGGTGACGCCGCCTTTGGCACCAGCAAGCAGCCTGCGCGCCATGCCCATGCTGATTTTGAAGACCATGCCTCCCTTCAGAGGACCCAGTCCTTCGCTCTTTCCCGTAGACGGATCTACGCATGTGATTTCGGGAGAGATGCCTTTTCCTACCCTGACGACGCGGGCGTAAACGAGAGCATTCGGCGCAAGATGCGGGCGGGTCTTGCGGGTGGCGCCTTCAAAGGCGAGGTTGGGAAGGAGCGCGTAGGGTGTGTTTGGAGTGAGGGTGCAGTTGTAGTTCTCTGCGCCGCCACCGGCGATGGTGGCGATGACGAGATCACCGGCGGTGGGCAGATACTGGGCATGTAAGTCATCCGTCTTTGAGGTGAAGGGCTTGGGAAACAGCGGGACAGTAGTAGAGGAAATGTGCAATATAGAATTGTTGTTCTGTGAAAGTACTTACTCTGCCGCTGTTAAATTCTACCCAAGCAGCATTTTTCTTGTTGTCGGTCACCAGCGCGCCGGCAATGGTGGTTGTGATGGTGCCTGGTGGGATGTGTCGAAGGCCAGGACCGAGTGTGAGTGTCTTCTTCTTACCAGTCGGCGTAGGCAGAGACGATTGCGGTATCTCCTCGCCAGGAAGGACTACCTCAAGCGAAGGAGCCATGGCGAGCGGGTTGAGCTGTCAATGGGGAGGTTGAACCACGGAAGCTTCATTCCAAAGACGAAGTCAAGGGTTGCTTGGCGCCAAGAGTTGCAACTTTTTGGTGGGTCCGCGACTAAATTTCTCGCCAGGAACCTTTTGCCAGGCCGGACTTCGCTGCACCTCTCGCTGACCTCACCCACACGAAACCGCATACTTACTCTTCGCAGATCCGCTCACCGTATATTCCACCGCCTGGGGACTCACGAGGCACGAACGCTATCGACCATGAGTGCAGAAAACGACCCCGCGCAGAGGGTCGCAATCGGGATATCCTTCGGGAACTCGTACAGCTCGATTGGATTCACCACTGGTGTAAGTGCGGCGAGACTCGCTCAAAGAAGAGGGAATGCGGCTCCGGAACGGGTGGGGAGGTGCCGCTTGCACTGTATGGCGGGGTGAATGCACTCAGCCCTATATGCGCAGGCCGTCACAGTGCCCATTCGGATTTCCAGGTCCTACTTCTCTTTCTGTGCAACCCAGCTCATGAGGGGAAACGTCTAACACCTTGATAGGAAGGAAAAGCTGAAGTAATCGCCAACGAGGATGGAGGTATGCTATGCCAACACGTCGCCGAAAGCACTCCGCTAACATGCAATATTCAGACCGCCAAATTCCTTCTACACTATCATACGTAGAAGGCGAAGAGCTACATGGTGGGCAGGCAAAGAGTCAACTCGTTCGCAACCCGAAGAACACTGTCGCATACTTCAGGGATTTCCTCGGCCAAGAGTAAGCCTTCGACGTTCAAAGATAAGTGCGAATACCTTGCTGACACGGTGTAGATTCAAGTCGATAGATCCTAGCCCGGCCCACGCATCGGCGCATCCCATTCAGCACGGATCGACCGTTGCCTTCAAGATCCAAGACAGCGCAGAGGGAGGAGAGAACGAGGTCACCGTCACCGAGATCACAACGAGACATCTGAAGAGGTTACGAAGCTCAGCCTCAGACTATCTAGGAAAGGACGTAAATGCTGCCGTCATCACCGTACCGACAAACTTCACAGACGCACAGAAAGATGCTCTGAAGACTGCGGCGAAGGAGGCCGGCATCGAGGTGCTCCAGTTCATCAGCGAGCCCGTGGCAGCTGTTCTTGCCTACGATGCCCGGCCGGATTCTAAAGTAGCGGATAAGATCGTCGTTGTCGCAGACCTCGGAGGGAGCCGCTCAGATGTCGCTGTCATCGCGTCGCGCGGTGGCATCTACACCATCCTATCAACCATTCACGATTACGAAGTCACCGGGTCGAAGCTGGATCAAGTCCTGATGGACCACTTCGCCAAGGAGTTCATGAAGAAGAACAAGTCCGCCGACGATCCCCGCGAAACCGACCGCTCGCTTGCCAAACTCAAGCTCGAATGCGAGGCAGTCAAGAAGGCGCTTTCAATTGGAACATCGGCTAACTTCTCCGTTGAGAGCTTGATAGGCGGTATTGACTACACAGCTACCATCAACCGCACGCGGTACGACCTCCTCGGCAACAAGCTCTTCTCCGCGTTCGCACGGCTCGTCACGCACGCGGTCGAGAAAGCCCAGCTCGACCCTCTGGATATCTCCGAAATCATCCTCGCCGGCGGAAATTCGCATACGCCCAAGGTTGCCGCTGCCGTTGGTGCCGTTTTCCCCGAATCGACGACTATTCTCGCCCCTTCGACGTCCGCAACTGCCATCAACCCCTCCGAGCTTGCCGTTCGTGGCGCCTCGATCCAGGCCAGTCTGATCCAAGAGTTCGATCTCGAGGATATCGAGCAGAGCACACACCCTATGGTCACCGTAACGCCACATCTCTCTCAGGCCGTAGGTGTGCTCTGCATTTCCGGCGACGAGTCCAACGGTATCTTCCACGCCATTGTCGACGCAGAGACGCCGCTGCCCGTCCGGAGAACGGCCATCATCGCCACCCCACGAGAAGGCGGTGACGTCCTAATCAAGCTTGCGGAGGGCCTGCGACACATCAAGATTACGAAGCCGGAGCCGAAACCCAAGAAAGAGAGGGATGAGGATGATGAGGATGACAGCGACGAGGACGATGAGAGCGACGAGGAGGAAGAGCGACGGGAAAAGACATGGAAGATCGGCAAGGTCCTGAGCGAAGCTGCGATCCGAGGCATCAAGAAGGGCGGAAAAGTCGAGGTTCAGATCAACATTGGAGTGGACCTTGGTATCAACGCCATCTACAGAGAAGTCGGTGGAAAGGGTGGTGTGCGAGGCATAATACAGGGTAGCAAGGCTACGCAGAATGGAAGTGCATAGGGGAAAAAAGGTGGTTGAGCAAGATGAATGACGAATCAAAACATGGGTTATAGATAGGATTGGTGGTTCTGCGTCACGAAGCCAAGTATATGGCGGACGGTGCGCGCGGCGTGGATAGACGGCTTGATAATGCAGGTGTCTTCATTCTATCTCATTTGCATTCCATTATCATACCTTCATGATGCATAGTCGTCGTAGGCTATCGTACTCTCGTATCCATACCATGTCTTACAACCAATACAGCCAAACAACGCATGTGGGGGGATCCGTACTCCCAGTCGTCCAAACCACACACTCCGAATTAGGGGCCGCTCTTGCAAACCAACACGTCCAAATCGACCGAACACCTGTAGGACGCACGACGACGCAACACTCGAATTACCATCTCAGCCTCGCCTTCATGCTCCTCCCCAGCGGCGTCTTGACAAAGTCCTCATGCTTCATATCCCCAGGCACGCCTCTCATATGCGGGCCCGAATAATGCCACCTCCTCTTCTCAAAGCTCTCCTTATCCAGATCGTGTTTGACCAAGAAGTTCAGCGCCTCCAACTGCGCGCCATCATCAATCTGGGCCCAGCCAGTACTCCTTTTTATCGCGATGGTGCGCAATCGCCCAAGAAACCGATCATCAATCATCCTATAAAGATCCACCGGTGTGAACGCAGTTTCCGGGTCGATATCGCCATGCCCCGAGGACAACAGCGTGAGCGACTCGAGCGGCTTCGAATCCGCCCAGTGCGCAGCAGTATGCGAGAGTGGCTGGTTGCCAAACCTATCGTCGATATAATCCAACGCCATAGTCAACCTGGTAACCTTGGGGCACCAATCCAGCACACTGTTAAACCTGCCCTGCTTCACCATGGGCAAGTCCCTCAACTCCAGCGTCGTCAGTATCTCTGCGCAGCCCTTAAGCAGCGCCTTGATCTCCCTGCTGTCAAGCCGCGGACAGTACATGACGCTCATGCTACTCATCGTGGCCGGGAAGTTCTCCGAGCCCTGCCGCACCATGTCCCAGAGGAACCTGCCGTGCACCGAGCCCGAGAGCGCGAGGTGCTGCAGCCGCGCAGGCCAGCGAATGTTCGTGCTGAGCGTCATGCCGTCCTCGTAGCTGGCCGAGCAGCGCGGGAGGTACAGTTCGACGAGCTCGGGCAGCTTCCTGATCGTCTGGTTCAGGCTCTGGTAGCTGATCTGCTCGCTGACGAGACTCAGGTCCAAGACGCGGAGGTTTGTGCATTTGGACAGGCTGGCCCAGCAGTTTATCGCGAAGCTGGCTTGCGGGGCGACGAAGGTTTCGAGGCTGGATTTTGTGCGGCCGAGCAGACGCGCGGTGGTGGATTTGGCGCCTTGGTGCACGATGTGAGAGAGGTCGAGGGTGTGGATTAGGGAGGAGAGCTCGGATTTCTTGATGTGTGCGAGCACGGAGGGGCAGATTGTGCGCACGAAGAGGGTGTAGGCGTGTCCGACGAGGTGGGGGTGTGCGTAGAGGAAGGGGAGGCCGACGTCGTTCCACTGGCTACGGGGTGTTAGTATGGAGCTTTTGGAGGGATATATGGCGGATGCGGGTGATGCTAAAGGCGGTAAGAGAGAAAGAGAGAGATGTGTCGACATACCGATTCACGCCACAGAATGCGGCGAGCGTGCTCTGGCTCTTTGCCCCATCCTCGGCGATATAGCCAAGAATCTCGAGTAGTAATTCGTCGGGGAGATAGTTCGCATATTGGTGCTCTTCACGCGCCATGACGGGCACGATGAGATTCCTGGAGACCTCCATATCCCCCATAGTGTAAAGGTTTGTTGTTGTGTTGTTGTTGTCATGGGGCAAAGTTCTAGAGGTACGGTGGGAAGTGACGCGCATGTCACTTTGCTTGGCAACCCACTCGTTCTTATCGCCGGCTTTATTTCCGAGCGACCTCATCTCGTCGGGTTAAGCTCGGAGCTGGATATCTTCATCAACATCGTATTTCATGCATAGACATAGCTTTTTGGGCATTGCATTTGACAGATGCACATCTAATGTCTTTCCATCCAGCCCACACCGAACATAAGTCATTCATGTTGCCCCCACCCATAACAGTACAAGATCGTTGCGAGGCATGGAGACCACATCAGCATCTATAATCTTAGCTAGCTGAAGTTAACAATTGTGGCTTCCCTTAAATACAAGAACAGGTGAATGGATATTTGCAATAGGGTTGGGTTTTAGATATATCACAACATGTATTTCCCAACGTATATTAGAAAGATATACCGGATCCTCCTGCAGTGGCTCAAAGCCGGACATCATTTTTGGGGTTCCCTATTAAACTAATCAGATAGTATTAAACTAACAAGTCCATCAACACTACCAATGACGCACAGATGAGCTTCTTCTTTCCTCCAGGTTAGTCATCCCACTCTTGATAGCTGACTCCACCCTAATTGGCTCTAGATCCCGACATGCCATCTTGGCGGCCCTGGCTCTCTGTACGCTTCCGTTTCTTCGCTGGCTCAGACGCTACTGATGCTGGTGCTAACGGCGCCAGGAACCCACCCCCAGCCTGCGAATTCAGCGACGAATGCCTCGGAAAATGCAATTCTATTCCCGGCTGCGCAGCCTTTTTGGCCTCCGTTGCAAAATCTATGATAGCCCCCCGGATGGAGTTCAGTCGCGTCGTGGTAGCATAGTCGAGAATATTCGAAAGCAATCCCCGTGCCTCCTGGACCTCCTTCTCTTGACGCAACGAAAACTCAAACACGAGTTCCATATGATGCACCCCCTGATCCCGCCAGTGAACGAAGATGTTACCATACATGAGATCGCAAGTGAGAGAGAAATGGCATGTCTCGACCACGGTCGGCTCGTGTGCGGGGCCATAGGCAAAGCTGTAGAGCTCGTGAAGATGATTCACGATGACTGCGCCATCCCGGCCAGCTTGGTTGTGCGCGTGAGAGTGGTTCTGGTTCGAGTTGGGCGTTTTCCAGTGCGACGTAAGGAAAGGAAAGTGCAAGTATGGACTCAGGCGGAATCTGCACACATTGCTGGTCAGACACTAGGCAACTGCACAACAGGATTAGGATAACGTACCCGTCAAGAACCCCCTCCTCCTCGGGCGAGAAGGCAGCTCGGCACTGAGGTACCGCGATTTCTGCATCCGCTCGTGTCACGTACCCAATCGCTGTGTCTGGTCTTGGTTGTGAGAGCTCCCCCCAGCTGATTGTAACATTCGCGTTTGGCGCTGGAGGAAGGAATGCCCGCGATAGGTTGATCTCATCTTTCGAGTAGATGAGAGGCACCCCGGGCACCCTGTAATCTGCTTCCGCCTCTCCTCGAAACAGAAGGAATGGCTCGATCTGCTTTATGCCACCTCGCTCGTTCTGCTGCGCTGCAACGCGTCTCTTGTGCACCACATTCATTGCATTCAGCGATGACAGGTCGTCTCGGGGCCTCCAAACAACTTTTTGAATATGCTGCTCTAGTTCTGGAGGAAGGTCATGGCCCTTGTCGATCATGATTTTGTAAGCTCCCAGCTTGTTACGATCATCAAGGTTTGATCGACTCGGTGACGACGTTCGGGAGCTAGGCATGCTGGAAGATGCCATTTGGCCTTCGAGAGGCGGAGGTTTCCGCGCGTGAGTCGCAATCCGGCTCCCGAAGGTTCTCGCGGAGAAGGTAGAGAATGGAAGGCACAGTGCCGTTTCTTAGGGGGGCGGGGTGCACAAGGCGCAGAGACTTCAGATTGCACGCGTTTCCCCAACATAGAATAGCCGTAGCTGACAAAGAACGTAGCACACGCATGGTTTGTGTGACGAAGGCAGGAACACGTAGGAAGGCCGTTCTAACAAAGTAGAAACGTGAAGCGCCGTTTTGGCGTTGCAGATGACATAAGCGAACGAGCGGGCCGAGCAACAGCTAGTTCATGTTTGGGTCCTCTCCGGTCTTCACAAATATAATATTACTGGGCTTGGCCATGGTTCATAGTGGAGGCCTTTGTGGTAAAGGAATGCAGATGGGATATGCCGTTGGGACACCCGCCGCATACGGTTAGCGCAATTCGGCTAGCGCACCCTCGGCTCGTTTCTGACCTTGCCAGCGCCAAGCCTTGAGCGTCAGAGCCAACACTCCTACATATCTATCCTTTTATCCCGGCATCATATATCCAGCGCCGCACTGCGCATTACGCTTCTCTCTCTCCATGCCCATGGCTCCGCGACCCAATTCTGCTACCACCAAAGAAGACCCCAAAGCCAAAGCCAACCGGCTAAAAGGTGTGCCCCACAAACTTGCTCCAAAGACTTCCTTCCCCCCTTCCCTACACGAGTTCTCTGAGGACAACTTGAAACAAGACTCTAATGCTAAAGCCGGCGAGCCAGAAGACGTGCGCCTTTTAGAAGAGCCCCGAGCCCCCACCTCTCCTGCACAAAGACGCAGGAGCCTACGCCTCCAACGTGCCGATCCTATCCAGTCAACGCCCGACTCCGTTCAGCAGGCGGAGACGCCAAAGCGACCTCGAGAAGAGGGCTAAATTCTACCTTTCCACTCTTTACCCAAGCCGCTCCTAAAACGAGTGCGAACATCTGCAGCTTTAGTTAGCGAATAAGTTAAGTAGGAGACAATTAGCAACGCTTAAATTAGCTACTAGAGAGAGAATAAAACCTAGCTAACGGAAGAATAAGAGAAAATAATAGATTATTTTTAAGATATTTTCTATTATACGCTTGTAAGAAAGAGATTATTAGCTTCTCTTTACTATAAGCGTTTAGATACTAGTATTATTATAGAAATAGTTCTAATATAAATACTAAGTAACTAGTAACTGTAGGAATAGAAGAGCGCTCTATATAGACATCCGTAATATAAAGGTTAACTTAGAGAACGCGGTAGCTTTATAAGTAAATATAAAGAGAGAATTACTACTAAAAGTAAAGAGCTTTACTAAAAGCTTTTAAGAGCGCCGCAGTCGCTACTAAAATATATATTATTTAATAAGAATCTATTTAAAGATACTTTAGAATTAATTAAAGACAGAAATAAGACTAGAGTAATCTATAATATTATATAGCTTATTATCTCTTCTACTAAAATTTTAGTAATTCGCGGCGCTAAGTATCTAGAGATTCTTAGAGAGACTATTAATACTAGCTAGAATAACGCTATTCTATTCTATAGCCTACGTCTACAGCTAGACTACGGTCTTAGGTTTAGATAAGAAGTATTTAACTAAGAATAGTTAATAAAGACTCTAGCCTTTTATTAATAATAAGCTAAAAGACTACTCTTATATTACGGCTATATATAATATATACCTTCTATTTCTTACCTACGAGGTAAAATATAGAGCGTCTGTACTAGATATTACTAATTAATAGAACGCTTATAGTTAGACTATTACTTTAAAGAATTTAGTAAAGCTTTTTTAACTTATAGGTCGCGAGAAAGAGCTTTATTAATAAATTAACGGCTTTTTAATCTCTTACAGTAATGTAGACGTACGCATCTAGAGATATTATGCTACTATTAATAGAAGAGACGCCACGTTCTATTAGCACCCAATTAGCGAGTTCAGCATCAAGAATACAGAACTAAATTAAGAGAAGAGGTGGACGGCCTATACCTTTGTCTAAAACGTCTACGATATATAGCTTCCTAGGCACTTTAACAGAATCTATTCCGCTATTAGTATATTACCCGCTAGCTTAGATTTCGAAGTCATTAATTAGTTTGAACTTTAATCTCTAGATCTGGAATAAGCGTTATTACGCTTAGGACTATCCCGGCGATTTGAAGATTACCGCTTAGCCGATGAAGGAGCGATACCGGACAGCCAGTCAAGTGTCGAACAAATTACCCCAGACACAACGATTCACTCTGAGTCAAGCAACTTCAAGAGGAAAAAGAAGTAAGGACTTGCATCTCACCGTCAACATAGGGTTCGGCTTTTAGCCATTCAGTCCGTCCCTGGCCATTCAATCCTTTGCGTGCGATCTCCTTGTGTATACGTGGCAGAGGGCACCGATAGTTCATCCTACAATTGAAGCTCTTGATTCGTATTCTCCGTATCTGACGAACACGCCCACAGCGCTAGATCCGTGTTCTACTGTGTATCCACTTAATGATGCCCCTTCAGATATAGCGCCTCGGTTCGGGGAAATTTCCCCCACCCTCCCTTGACTCCCCGCCTGCTGCTGCAATCCTTTGTACAGCTGAAGCTGCGCCTAGTAATTCCCGCAATGAAGCACTTCAGCCGATGCGAAGAGGCAAGTGCCGCATGAGCCCAACAAAACCCTAAGCTCGATTCCACTTTCTACGTGCTAATGAGACCTTTTTCCTAGTCATCGCCCTCTTTGACCCTCTAAAAAATTGAGTCTACTTGATCCGTTTGCTCGTCTACTTTGAATTGACTGCTACTAACCTCGCATACATCGATTTCTCTTCTTAATTACATGGCTGTCCGCGGAGGTGGAATGAATGGAATGTGAGTGTGAAGACCCGAGATCCAGACGGACCGTAGCTGCTGCGGAGAAACAACACCAACGTAGCCCCGCCGTTCCCCAAGCAGCAGCTGCTGATGAGCACCTTCCTCTCCCAACAGCTGGACGTGCCATCAGTGTACCAATGCGCTGTGCGACTCTGAACTTTAGGTTTGATAGCGGCAGCTTCTGGTTACTGGGATATCACCAGTGTGTCAAGTCAAGATAGCAAGTTCAAACGCAGAAGACTGCATTGCCAGGAGCTATGTCTGTTGGACGCTAAATATGATACCCTAAGGTGGACCATGGACGCGGCCAAGGCTGCTGCCAAATGAGCAAGAGCCTGATTCCATACCCATTCCCGCCCTCCTGTAAAACACTATTGAAAATGATCGCCAAACACCAGGTATTGCCTCCTCCTTCCTGATGCACCTAGCTGATACACGCATCTGTGTGGATGCCGGGGAAATGAAATACCGTTTGTCTGCTGTTGATCGGTAACCCTAAGAAACAAATGATTGGGCAAACCCAACTTCGTTCAATGAACAAGTGATGTAAGTTCTTTTCCAGGAAGGAAAGTGGAAAGAGGACCGCGTAAAGCTCCGGCATGCTGTACTTTGGTGTTATGCCGTTGACTGTCCGGGTTGAGGGGGGAACGAAACCAAGGATCTTCGATTGACACCGCATTACGCAAGATATGCAACTACCACTGGTAGGACATCTCTCCTCCAAAATTTGCATCACCCACAGTGGACTTGCCGGACCCACTGAAGCTCCACGGGCTGCTCGTGGGGACGGCTGGCTGCATGCGTGCCGGGATACCGGGTGACTGATTGAAGAAGCTGTTGTTGCCGTTCGGACCAGTATCTCGCATACTCGCAGGCGCGGGCTTCCAGGTTCGTGTCCAATAGCTTGTGTGGCTATCATTGTGCGACTCGTCGGCGTATCCATGGAGGTTTTCGTACAATCGGGTGAAGAAAGCGGTGTTAGCGTACTTAACCCTGTTGTCCACTTTGCTGGCGCTATCGCCGATGGTCCCGAAGTTCCGAGCATGGTGCCCAGATCCTGCTGCCGCTATCAAGGTCTTAGCGTACTCTTGTTGACGACTTGGACGTTGCCCATCCCTGAACCAAGTAGCGAGCTTCTCTTCATCCGTACCGTGAACGACGAGATCGGCGCTTGGGTTGGCAGTAGGCGACTTCGACTCGCAGAAGAACGGACCTCTAAAGTTCTGTGGCGTTGGGCATTGCTGATCGAGTCCATCATTTGCGACCTCTTGAGTAGGCGTCTTGCAGACGTCGTCCAGATCGCTAAATTGGAGGCTGAGACCAGGCAGGTGACTAGTAGATCTAACATCCGGCCCAGGGCTTTGGTTCCACGGAGTTCTAGTAGGCGTGGCAGGCGCAGCAGGCGCAGCGGGCGCGTGAATGTATGGCACAGCGTTCGCGTTCAGGGTGGAAGTACCCCGATGTGAATTAGCAACTGTAGGTCCTGGGTGAAACATGGCTCGAATATTGGTGTCCATATTAGGGAGCTGTTGCTGGACAGATGGGGGAGGCTTGCATGTTTGGTCGCGGAAGTCCACGAGGCCTTCTTTGATCGGCTGGCGTTTCCGCACGACCTCTGGGGAGCCGGGTCCCTGTGGTGCCAGGGCGATGATGCGGCTGCCAAAGGTTACAGGTGTGGCCACTGTCTTGGCTGGGAATGTATAGCTGAAATCCATGGATCCCAGGTTGGCACCAGGGCCGCGAGAACTTCGAAAATTGACCGCTGATCTCGGAGGCTTTCCAGGAGAAACGAAAGGGTCTTCAAGGTATCCCTGTGTGACGTTGCGTGAAGCAGACGGTGCCGATGCCTTGTTGTCCAGCGTCTCGTTGGACTTCTGGCCCAAGGCGGCATCAGTCGTGGAAGTAGACAGAGTTGAGAGCGAAGCCATCCGGTCAAATGCATTCAAAGGAGGGCGAACCTTACGCTCTGGTTCGGCGGGTGGGCGCCCGTATTTCTTGACACGATGCTCGCGATGCTCGGCGGCCGCCTTGAAATACTCAATGGAGTTGGGTGAAAAGCCTGTGTTGGGGATGCGATCACCTGCCAGAGAACCTTCAATCCTGCCGCGAGTGTGAAACCAAAGACCTATGCTCTCCCATTGAAAGGAGAGATGGTTCCACTGGTGGGCAGACACATTGCGATTGGGGTGGCCGATGAAGACGATCTGGCCATCGAACTCGCCGGTCTTCTCGTGGAGGCGGATGAGATCTGGCAATTTCCCAAACAAGCGGTCGTACGCCTCGACAACTCCGGGACGCATGTCCGTAGGGCTGGTGTCCTTGCTGCTGGGCCGTTCGAACCTATTCAATCGTTCGCCTGGTGCGGATCCCCGAGGCGACTGCGTTGACCTAGCTGTACGGGGATCTGGAAGCGACGGGCCTTGGGGCAGATCTGGGGTCAAGCGAAGGAGGTTGGGCGAATCCCGGTATTGGTCGGGTTGGTGGGCAGGGACTTGGTCTCCCAAGGTGAAAGCGTCGGCGCGCGAGGCCCGCTCGTAGGAATCCTGGGCACTTTCACCGCCATCCAGGTCACAGGGCTGCAGTGGGCGCCACAGCTTGTTACCCTTTCTGCTGCGGTGTCCCAGGCGGATGAGGCCATCAAGAGGCACGGGGCCCGACGCAGGTCGTCCGGTACCCTTTGCACCCGACTCGTTGAAGCGCCGTGCCATGTGGGCGAAGGTGGTCCCGGCCGCGAAGTCTTCGCTGCGTCGGCTGTCCCGTCGTGACTGCTGGCCAAGGGAGCGGAAGGTGTTGGCGTCCCCTTCGTAGGCTTCACCGTAACCGCCGGGATCGGTGTCGATGCGTGGCACTATCTTGATGTGGGCATGAGAGCTGGCCGCAAGAGGCTGACCGGGCGTTCCGAGAGGCAGCCGTCCATTGGCAGTCTGGGCAGCAGGAGCACGCCGGCCTCCTGTGGTGTTAGCAGCCGTCTGAAAGCAACGCAAGAGATGATCGACTCACCCCGCCGCCCACGCTTCCTGTGCTTGCCCGCCAGCTTGCCGGTGCAAAAGTGTCCACCGATTGGGAAGAGGAGAAGGGTGTTTCCAGACGGGCCTGGCGTGCGCGGTGCTGCTCGGTGGGATGAAGGCGAGAGAGGAGCTGGAGCAGTGGGCGAGTTGAAGGCGGGGTTGTCAGAGGGACGAGGGGGAAGTGGGCGAGCTGCCTCCACCGATTGCCCGCCTGCCGTCGGAAGCATTCGGGGACGTAGCATTCCCGTCGAGGGGGAAGGCGCGGGCGAAGAGGCGGGCGAAGAGGCAGGTGCGGGCCTGAGGTGGGAAAGTGCAGGCGCGGGCGAAGAGGCGACGATGAAGGAGGGAGGGGCCTGCACCGGGCCTGCACCGGGCTCGCTGCTCAACAGGCGCGCGGGTGCGTGCAGGAGATCGAAAGGCTGCCCTGCAAGGCAAGGCGCACGACATAGGTTGGCGCTCGGCAGCGCTCGAGGGCACGTCGGCCATCTCCAATCGTCTTCCGGGTGTCGAGGTGCGGGCTACTACCTGGCACGCATCTGCTCTACCCTCGTCCTCCCTACATCCTACGCGTTGCTTTTGCTCCACCATCCAAGCCACTTACCAAGTGACGATGCCCTTTCACTCCTTGTCATCTACAGAGGGGGTGGTCCCGGTTCGCCATGTTGGACAGGCTCCGGCTAGCGTCAGCTCTTTGGGACTTGTCAAGGTGGACTGTCCCAACGAGAAACGAGTCTAACGAGCAGCAAGCGCCATCAGTCGCCATCAATGTGCATCAAAGCATATCCAAGGGCAGAGAACTCATCGCATGCAATGTCAACGCTATTCGCCATGACTTGTCCATTCTTCCCCACCGTCTTCCTTGTAGCGCTCAATTTCTGGACGGCAACATGACCCAAGGATGCAGAACAGGCAAGTCACACAGCAGAAATGAGTATGCAGGTCGGAGTGGGCTTCGGTCGTGTCAAAGCGATGGGATTGCTGTAGGGTGGGATGGGTGAGGTTGCGATGGTTTACCGCTTACTCATTGCGGCACCAGCCATCATGTGGGCGGTGATTGGTCGGCACATGTCCTAGCCAGGACCTTTGGTTTCCCTTTTTTTTTTTTTTTTTTAAAAAAACTANATTATCCATTCTAAAATTCATTTGAAACAAGAAAATAGAGGCATTAAGAGTTAGAATGAATAGAACATTCGCCGAATCAAAACGAATTTTAAGGAAAGGAAAATGGGAAAA